>PNEQ01039058.1:0-50825 GCA_003012365.1 Medauroidea extradentata | reverse complement strand
AGGTCTGACATGCTCATTGGGTCCTTGAAGGTACCAAATTTGTGCCTGAATATTGCAGAGCCGTAAAGTGAAGCATTGTGGTGTTGGTGACTTCCCGACAACAAAATGGTGTCTGTACAGGAAAAGGCTCAAACTGTTTTGTGGTACGCCGAGTTCAAGTCCATAATTAAAGTGCAACGGGAATTTCGACGTGTTTACAACAAAGCTGTGCCCGATGCCAAGAGGATAAAGTCGTGGCATGCACAGTTTCTGAACACTGGAAGCGTAGAGAAAAGACATGGAGGAGGTCGGCGGGTCTCTGATGAACAGGTCGAAAATGTCCGTGAAGCATTTCAACGAAGTGCACGAAAATCAATTCGCCAAGCTTCGCGAGAACTTCAAATGCCGCGGACGACCGTCCATAAGGTACTCAGAAAGCAGCTGCACCTGTATGCATACAAGGTTCAGATTGTGCAGGCCCTGAAACCAGACGACTACCCCCAACGATACGCCTTTGCATGTGATATGCTAGACAGATGCGACCAGGACCCTGCTTTTCTGTCACGCATCATGTTTTCCGACGAGGCGACATTCCACATCTCGGGAACCGTCAATAGGCACAACGTTCGCATTTGGGGGTCGGAGCACCCACATTCCACAATTGAAAATTTGTGAGACAGCGCAAAGTGTAACGTTTGGTGTGGCCTCATGTGCGATATGGTCATCGGACCATTCTTTTTCGCAGAGAAGACAGTCACCGGGACGACGTATCTGGACATGTTGGAGCAGTATGCGTTTCCCCAGGTTGAACACCTCCAACCACATCTGGGTTTCAACAAGATGGCGCTTCGCCCCACTGGTCGCTCGATGTGCGTCGTGCTCTTGACGCCACATTCCCTGGTCATTGGCTTGGACGAGATGGCCCCGTTTAGTGGCCTCCACGTTCCCCGGACATTGCGCCCTTGGATTTTTTTCTGTGGGGCTATGTGAAGAACAGGGTGTATGCCACTGCAGTACGAGACCTTCGGGATCTCCGTGCTCGAATTGTGGAGTCCATTGCTGCCATCATGCCAGACATGTTGGCGCGGACGTGGACGTAACTTGAGTACCGGCTTAATATCCTCCGTGTCACTAAAGGAGCTCATGTGGAAGTGGTGCAATTTTTTTCATGAAACTTGGAACTTCTACCGTGCTATATAAGCTAGCACCATTTCCATATTGTATTTTTGTGGCAATGCGAACTCGTTGAAATTAGGGCATTTCGGTGTGGACACTAATATATATCAAAAATTCGTTCTTTCGATTTTAACACTTTATACATCACCGATTGTACATAGATTTTTCTGTTGCAATACACCAAACGGATTTTTATATTTTTGCCCCTGAAATATCACATATTTTGTTGTCAAAATAAGCCAAAAAGAAGCAAAATAATTTTTTGCTAGCAAACGGTGCATTATCTTTTAAAACGCTCTGGCAAAATCGTGTATCGTTTGACCGTACACATCTCAAAATTTTTCAAAGTATTTGGTTAAAAAATATTTGAGTTATTTGCAATTGTTTGAAATAAATGAAAAGATCATGGCCTTAAACACTGACCAAAATATCCCTCCTTCAATCGGCCTACACAGCACATGTTTATTGGATATGACAGGCAGGCACACTGAGCTCACATGCTCGAAGTGTATAGTCAGGATTTATATTACATTCCTTGGAACACGACCACGATACGCCACTGCCTGGCCACAGACTAAATAATAGTACAGACGTGAAATGTCGTGGTGGATCATTTGATACGGGCGAACTACACCGCGTATCGGCTGCCCGAGGCTGTTAATACCAGTCCCGTGTTGGTTTGGTCTCCTGCATGTTACGGCAAGTTTCCTATCGGCTTGGCTGTCGGTTAGTAGGACAGCCGCCGTACGCTGATCGTCGGTAGGCGTTACCGCCATGTTGCAGGCCAGCGAAGCCATTTTGCTGGCGTGATGTGACCAGAGATAAGAGAAAAGTACACATGGATCATTAGCAGCCGATACTGAGACCAAGCTGACTTTGTTCATTCAGGTTGCAATATGGCGAAGTGCAATCAGCTGTTCCTGCATTTATATTGAGAAACGAGGTTATGGTTGGCCAACCCACAGTCGCATTTTACTCGTTGCTATGGTAATAAACCTTTTTAAGGTTCCAATATGGCGGATGGGGTCCACCCCCTTCCGTCTCAAGGCTTCATACCCCTCGCCCTAGAACATACCGTATGCTCTATCTGTATGTCTCTCTGATCTCTGGATGTGACCGAGTTCGCCATCCATCCTGCCGGCTATTTCACTTCTGTATTCCTAAATATTCTGTGGCTTGGCATCGTCGAGGGATGCCAAGAGAAGAGAGTTCCTGCACGCCTTATCTTAATATTCACCTGCTCCGCCTTTCTCTAGTTTAACTAGAACACCTTCCACTCCCCTCCCCAACCCCTCGGCCCTTGGGCCCTACCGAGACGTGACACTTTACCAATATTTGCTCGCCGGTGAGAGGGAGAAAGGGGAGGGACATGGTAGGAGAGGGGAGGGAGTAACTCCCCGTCGAGGGGATTAGCCGAGTTTACTTTGGAAATGCACTTTTGAGGGCAATTCTGATGGCGCTCGTTGGGAACAAGCGGCGCTGTACTTTTTTATATTAAAAGTAAACCGTTTGGCGAAGGCGAGGGAGAGAATACCTGAGCGAAAGGGATAGGCGTCTGCGAAGAAAGGGTCGCCAACTTCAAACACGCCGCGCGTTTATGCCGGGTTGGGTGTGGGTGGCTCGCGAATTCGGAATGTGGTACATACGACTCTACGGCAGAACGTTAAGGCGAAAATACAGTCGGCAGAAAACTTAATACGTGCCGATTGCACAGTCCTGGGAAAAGGTTGAGGCGATTTCTAAATTGAGGGAAATTTTAAGATAAACCTAAGATTTTACTTTTCCGCTGCGCGGTCAAGATATGAAAGATATTTCAAGCCGAAAATACTAACGTTAAGGTGACATACGTGAGCCAAAGAAATAATATTACTTTTCTCGCACACCGCCTTTTCGCATAAATGCAGCGGAAATATGTACATTACGTATATACACATTTCATTCATGCAGGACAAAACTAACATGCCGAGGATTTGTTAAAATTTGTGTCCGGGAACTGTATACACTGGGAAGTCGAGGAAATGTAAAACTCACACTACTAATATTATATATGTAATTAAGTCCCTTTTAGAACTTCATTAGAGCATGGCCTTTAATAGCGTCGCTTACACTATATTAAGTAAACATTAACAATTTCAGATTACAGGCAATGTTTTGTTTCAAATTAATAGTTCTTTTTAATACAAAAAAAATTAGTGCGGTTATTTTACATGACTTCGTATAGTCCATAACACTGTTCTTCGGTGTTAATTATTTTATTTTGTGAAGTCAGTCTGATAAAATGTATATTGCTTACAAAGATTTTAGAATTTCAAGAACTAAATTAAACCGTTTCCTGCAACTTTGGACTTTGATATGCAACTATACAGAAACGATGAAAGCTATTAAAAACCACTTCTCTAAAAAGAGTATTTTACAATGTGTCTACAAAACAACCCATATTTCGTACAAATATAAACATTACTTAAACAACTTCCCCCCATCAATAGAACTTGCTTTGGGCGCTACAGTGGAATTATATACGCGCACACAGGCGGCGTCATATTTAAGGCTGCAAATAAGTGTTTATAGGTGACGGCAAAAAAATATTTTATTTCGTGTTTTTAAACGTGAATTTTGGGTAGAAAATACTTACACAATTTTCAGACAAAAGTAGCGGTTTATTGGAAATAATCATTTATGTATAATTATTGAAATAATTGTTGTATGCGACGGACGTTTCAAAAATGTACTAAAACTATAGTTGCAATCAAGATGGCGTAGTCAGAGAGCAAGAGTGAGATTATACAACTTCGTTCTCTCCCTCTTTCGTACTCTCGGCGAACAATTGAGACAGGCAGTGTGTGCTCTCTCTGACGTAGTAGAGACGTATTTGCGAGAGCGAGGACACGAAATCATACTCTCTGGGACAATTGAGTGAGTGAGAGGTTTTGGTCAGCATTTAGTTTTGCAGTGGTTTCGAAAAAAAAAATAACGCAAATTTATACATATATCAAAAATTCATTCTGGAAGTTTTAACACTTACATATCATCTTTTGTACATGAATTTTTATGTTGCAACAAACAAAACTGGTTTTTAGATTTTTGCCCCTGAAATATTACATATTATGTTGTCAAAATAAGCCAAAATGAAGCAAAATAATTTTTTAGTAGCTAACGATACGTTATTAAAAAAAAAAACTGTCTGGGAAAATTGTGTATCGTATGACTGTACATTGTTTCAAATTTTTTCAAAGCGTTTGGTTGAAAAATATTTGAGTTATTTGCAATTGTTTGAAATAAATGAAGGATCGTGGCCTTAACAGCGAGATCTTTAGCAATTGGTGACGGGTGATATGATGCGAGAACAGAGCAGTGCTGGAATGAAAGGGCGGGGAAACGGGAGATTCCCGAGGAAACCCGCCGACCAACGGCATCGTCCGGCACGATTACCACATGCGAAAATCCGGGGACCGACCACGCCGGAAATCGAACCCGGATCGCCTTGGTGGGAGGCGAGTGCTCTAACCACTGCGCCAAACGTGGTCCCCAATTGACTTGCAAGTAAGCTTCCGAGAAGATCCGTGCACTCTAGTAGACAACAGCTGCTCATTGGCTACCCGCTAGTACAGTGGTATCACATGATTGGGCATGTCCTATTTATTGGATTTAATTACTGTCTCAGCACCAGTATGTGTCAAATAGGTCAAGGGCTAATTACGAAAGTCACGCGAACTACTCTAGCATGTGCTAAAAAGAATACACACATGTTTCAGGTCCCTAGAAACAGTGGTGTATTGATACAGGGTGTGGCAACACAACTTCCTATTTTGAAATACGCGACATTCAGGCTGTAGATGTCTTAGCGATAGCGGGGCGGGAATGGTCTCAATCGAGATGCGTGGGTGTAAAGTTGTGTTCCCCACCGTGGTCAGTCGCCATCATGTGTAGGAACAGTGAGGAGCGTATGTGAACATGTTGGAGGCTTGATGAGTTGTACTTAGGGAACATTTGGTTCCAACAAGACAGAGCAACGGCCCACACTTTAGGGGCATCGGTGGCTGTTTTGAGGGAACACTTCCCGGAGCGACTCATCTCAATCAGTGGCGACTGGAATTGGCCAGCCCACTCTCCTGATTTGGCCACTTGTGATTTTTTTTTTTTTTTTGTGATTTGATATCCCGCGTTTATGTCACCCGTTCAAGGACCCTACACGTCCTTAATGCCAACATCCGGGCAGAAGTTGCCAACTTGCCCACTGCTATGCTGGTAAGTGTCACGAGAAACGCCAGAAATCGGCTTACTCACCGAATTGACAACGGGTGGCGTTACCTACCTGATTTGATTTTCAAGACTGTGTAAAACCAAACTTTAGATATGTACCTACATTATAAAAATTTAAATGGAAACATTCTGATTCACATAACGGGGTTTTTTGTCGTGTGAATAAAGGAAGTTATGTTGCCGCACACAATGAAAATCACTGACAGAAACCTGGATGTTATGTGTCAGATTAGCTGGTCAGTCCGGTGAAATGAAATTTACGTACCAGTGTCCTAGCGTTGCACTTACAAAAAAATCTAAAAACAAAAATGGTCGGAAAGCTCGTCTCCCAGTTGGAAACTTCTAGCGAGTCATTTTTGCCTCCGTGCCCCGGGGAAAAGGAGGGAAAATAGGGTAACATTTAGCGGAGAGGGGAGACGGGTGCACCGAGAGGAAATGGTGGAAGGGAGTGGGAGGTGTGAATCTCGCCTCGGGCGAGAAATAATTACCACTCGGGCAATCTCGCGGCCAACAGAAGATACCCGGGGGGTGTGTACAAACTCGAGTCGAGGGACCGTCAGAGAACATTTTCGTTTTCCAGTCCCCCACTCTGGGACTTTCCCCACCAGACCCTACGGTTGGCAACAATGATACCGCCGGCGACAATGATGCCGTAGTGTCTGCAAGGGTGGCGGCGATGCCTCTGCCAGAGTAGCTCCTCTTCACACCATCCCCTTTTTTTGCACCCCACACTTCAACGACAACCACACAAACACACGGAGCGCAGCCGGAAAGGACGTGTGCTCGCTCGCTGGAACACTGGAGCACTGGAACACTGGACACCCGCTACTGGAGATGTGTGAAGTGAAAAAAGAGAAGACGTGTTGAGAAGCGGGGGTGGAGGGGCAGTAGGAAGTTCGGGTAGCCGGGCAGGCGCGAGGGCGGAGAACGGAAAACGCCCGAGTTAATTTGAAACCGGATCCAACAGAGCTATTTCTTCCGTCTCTCTCTCTCCTCTCCCTCACTCTCTCTTTGTCACCGTTGGAACCGACGAGAACGCCGAAGCTTACGGCCATGCTGTTTAGTATCTACAATCTTTTCGATAATTAGTTTTTTGAGCTTAAACGTGAGCAAATATCACAAATCTGTTTGGCAGTTTTTTTAAAATGGGTTTTACGGCAATAACTTTTATTTGAGACATGAAACTATATGGTTTTGACTAAAAAGTCAATTATCAATAATTTCTAGCATTTGCTTTCTTAAAAGGCCGTGTCTGTTTCACGCGGATGTATGCAACCCGCATTAACTCCATATAAATCAAGACTTATTTTACGTACTCTATAGCAATAATAGTGTTACACATATCAACGTTATCTTCGCGCTTTATCAAAGACACAGCCGTTATTAATAGAGCTGCGTTCTGCAAAATGAAGCATAACAAACGGTTACATTAGCAACGTGATACTAAAAAACGTTTCGTATAATTTGTAGCAGCCATTCTTTGTACTTGATTGCGACAAACGCAGCAAAAATAAGTACGACTCTGTCTCTTATAAAACGTGAAGATAATGTTGATATGTGTAATACTCTTATTGCTATGGAGTACGTAAAATTAGCCTTGATTTATATGGAGTTAATGCGGGTTGTATACATACGTCTGGTACACCTGACACGCATGGCCTCTTTAAGAAAATTAACCGACATGGAGAAAATAATTTTAAACAAAACTGCTAAACTGATATTTGATAACAGCTCATGTTTAGGTATAAGAACAATCACAAAAAAGTAGAAACAGGGGTGAATGGCCTTAAGGCCATGATCTTTCATTTATTTCAAACAAATGCAAATAACTCAAATATATTTAACCAACTGTTCATACGATACACAATTTGCCAGCGTTTTTTAAAATAATGTAACGTTTGGTAGCAAAAATTATTTTGGTTCATTCTGGCTTATTTTGATAAGAAATTATGTGATGTTTCACTGCCAAAAATCTAAAAATCCGCTTGATGTACTGCAACGGAAAAATTCTGATACAAACGGTGATATATGTGTTAAAACCGTATGAATGAATTTTTTATGTACGTATTAATTTGCGTTAAAAATATTTTCGAAACCACTGTAAAAATAAAGAGCGAGGGCTTAACACAGGTTTCTGTTTCAACATTTGGAGTTTGACTCGATGAGTCGAACAGCGGAGATACAGAATAACCCTACTACTCTTTCCCTAGGGTAAGCTAGATATTCGAATATCTCTGAACTTCTCTCTCTATCCCTTAAACACATTTTACGCTTGGGCCCTAGTTTCTACATGTTTGACGATAATAATTATTTAAAAACATAAACGGGAGGCGATAGCATAAAATCGCGTAGAAACTTTGTTATAACTTGTGTTAACTACGTATTCTGAATTATTTCCAAATAAAATGCAGCATAATGTGGCTAATTAGTTTATTAACGAAATTTCAATTTAATTGATAAGATTAGCTAAAGTATGTATATCGTTCGTCTCGAAAAATTATATTACGTGGTTAAAACAATTTGCAACAAAGTTACGGAGCAATTTTATGTTATCGTCTCTTGTCTGGGTTCAGGAAAATAATTCTCTCGAAAACCGAGAAACTCGCCAGTTACAACTGATGCTTTCAAATGACTGTTACTTATTTTGCAACTATAAAGAGGATTTACCAAAATAGAAATGACCGTGGTGTGGGGGTTACTTTGCATCACATATTTTTGTTGTAAAGGTTTGCAGAATTTCAAACAGTTTTAAAGATTTCACCATTCACGACTTTAATAACAAACGGTGTTTTAAAAGTAACAGGTATTTTGGAATTATAGCTTGGCCGGGTTTATATATCTAGACCCGTGAGTCTCGGCGCACTCACAACATCTGTTTTACATCCTTCTTTATCAGAACACCACATTATTTAAAGTTACTCTGTTCTGTTCTTTCACTATGCACAGCAGCAATAATAGTAATGTTATAATTAGGGCCGTGAACTCTTCACGAGAATAATATTGCCCCAGTTTGTTTCAGTGCTTTACGCGCACATCAGCAGCTCTGCTTCTCAGTCACTGATTTGATGTTTCAACTTTCACGTGAGTTGGTGCTCTACCAGCAAATCACAGACGTGCGATGTTGCAATAACCTCTTTGTGGTTGGCACAGTCAAATGAGAAACGTCACTTTAAAAATACACACTGCCTATAACCATGAAGCAGAACTGCAGATGTGCACGTAAGCCACTGAAACAAAGTGGGGCAAAGTTATTTTCGCGAAAAATTAATGACCATATTCATAATTATTTAGCTGAACTCTAACGCAGTTATCCGTAAATTACTTTAACCATGGATCAGCTAATTCTAATATATATAGTATTAGTAAACAACGTAAACATTGAAGCCACTAAATTTTTTTTACTATTATCCATATTGGCAATTTTGAAAACAGCAATTGAAAATTCTTCAAGTTTTCTCCTTGCTAAAAATAAACCCCTGTGAAAGATGCGGCCTAGGTCCGGACCTAGTGGTAAATCAGGCCCTACTCACATAGAATGAGACAAATTTGGGAGGTGCAGAGTTACTCACGGCAGTACAAACTATCTCTTTACAATATATTACTAGGTCCCGGTAGTTTTTGCGAAAATATTTTTGCAGCACTTTGTTTCAGTGCCTTACGTGCGCACCTGCATCTCTGCTATGTGGTCAGTGATTGGATGCCGTAACACCCAGCGTGTGGAGTTAAACCAGCAAATCACAGACGTGATGTGTGGCAGTTATCCGTGTACCGATTGGCACAGTCAAATGAATAACGACTCTGCACAAAAACACTCTGTCAATAATCATGAAGTTGAGCTGCTGGTGTACACGTAAGACACTGAAACAAAGTGAGGCAAAAATCTTTTCGCGAAAACTACCGGGCCCTATATATTACCAAACTACTACGCATGCTGGATATTTCGAAGGAAAAAGTACGCTAAGAAATATTTTTTTTTCGACAATAACATTTTTCCGGTGGGTTGAATCAGGTTACTTCCGTTACCAATTACCTTCCCCCCCCACCATTTACACTCAGTCGCTTCTTCATTAAAGACCTCGCATCATATTATCCCCCCTCAAGAGTTGTTAGTAGTCAGTTCAGAAGTCAGTCAAGTTTGGGGTGTGGTAACCCTACCCTCAGGTAGCTTCCACATACACTACATTATTTAATCCCAAGCCGTGTAACCGACGTGATTTTCGTAATATTTCCCTTTTGATAAATCAACCCTTAAGTCAGTCAAAATTTATTTTTTAATTAGATAATTTCAAACTTATTCAGAAGCCAAAATATCAAATCACACATTTCGAAACACAACACAATACAATACAATACAATCTTCCCCCACTTTGTGGATGATTTTCTGAAAACGCTGATACAACCGAGCTATATTTTTAATGATTAGTCTAAACCCTAACTAACTAAAAATTACGAACCGTCTTCGAACTTTTACTCCCTATTAAAACCTATTAGGGGACGCATTTTCAAAAATAATTTTTCAGTACCCACCTAAGTTATATAAGAAACTTACCAAACTGTTTAAACTGCGCGCTTCTTGTCAGTCAGTGTTAAGGGTTTTATTAAGTAACTGCACACAATATAAGACAACAATTCGTTCATTAAGGCTGTTCAACTGTGAAAAAATATAGTTTTAAATTATATTAGTTTTGTAGACGTTACTAGTGACTAAATTATCCTCGCAAGAAAATATTTAGAATGCCTTGTATTCCCGTAACAGCTTGTCAAAGTCTAAATTTAGATGTTGCGGCAGTATAAACCCTCCCCTTTTTAAAAAAAGGCCCCATTGTTTTCGCATAATCACTCGTCAAAGTCCTAAAACGCCAGTTACGGTGCAGCCAAAATCTACAAAAAAAAAGTAATTAACTTTAAGAAACAAAATTATCCGTATTGATACTCAATGCTATGAGCTACTTCAATATACATTTGGGATTACAAAGGCATACAGTTCTGTATTTATGTTTCTTAATGAATGAAAGTTAGTAAATTGTTGCGTCATTTTGAGTAGCAACTGTTACATATTTTTTTCAAAACTAACTCTTGTCAAACTCTTCATAAAATTCACTGTCACATTACCTTCAGTTCCTATAATTTTATTTTATAAGTTTATTATTTTTACTAATTTTGCCTGCACCGCAACGACGATTCTGTAATATTGATGAGTTATTATGCAAAAAACTAAGGGGCAAATTTTTCAAGTTAGGGAAATGACATTATCTAATGCGTAATAGTAAATATTAAAAAATTTAGTATTTACGGGACCATGATCCATTATTTCTATCGCTTTCACGGTAATTATTTTTTATCCTAAAAGAGAGAAGATATCGACAAACTGTTTCACGTTTTTGTAAAAAAAAAAAAAAGTATACTATGCTAGCTTATTTTCAAATACAAAATTCACAATGGTTGCAACTAATTATGCAACTAAGGAAATTATTATTAACGAAATAACTACAGTAACCGAATCTATATAACTTTTCGTCTAGAAAAAATTAAAAATGTACATACTAAAAACAATTTTCAACAAAACTGTGCAACAGTTTTTCGAATTTCTGCACTAGTTTAGAAATGAAACTTTATTGTGAAAGCACTAAAAATGATGGATGATGGGCTTAAGGGCACGATCCACAGCAATTTTCATCACTATGTTTTTAATTTCATATTTGTAACATATATATATATATTACTTTAGACACAAAATGTGACAATTTTGCTAATATGAAATTTTTTTATAGTTTTTACGTAATGACTAGGGCCCGGTAGTTTTCGCGAAAAGAATTTTGCCACACTTTGTTTCAGTGCCTTACGTGCACACCTGCAGTTCAACTTCATGATTATTGGCAGAGTATTTTTGTGCAGAGTTGTTATTAATTTGACTGTGCCAATCAGTACACGGTTAACTGTGACACGTAACGTCTGTTATTTGCGGGTTTAACCTCCACACGCTGGGTGTTACGGCATCCAATCACTGACCACAAAGCAGAGCTGCAGGTGTGCACGTAAGGCACTGAAACAAAGTGATGCAAAAATCTTTTCGCGAAAACTACCGGGCCCTAGTAATGACTCATCAAAGTAAAATTTTTCATGTTACGGTTTTAAGGGCGACACTAAAACATACTCACTTACCAAACTGAAAATATGCACAGTGAAAAACGATGTCGCAGGATACAATTTCTCGAATATAAAAATGAATATTTTTTGTATTTAAATACAAACGCTGAAATTTGAAATAAAAATTTGAAATAGTCAATATATTATTTTAATACAAAAATTGTCTTTTGCGATTTAATATAGGTGCCCTTGTGACCTACAGCATCATTATCCACTGTGATTTTTTTTTTTTCAAACTGAAATGTGAGTTTGTTTTAGTGTCGTCCATTAAAACAGTAACATGCAAATTTTCACTTGGACGAGCCATAACGAAAAAAAAAACTATGGCAGATAAAAATATCTCATTAGAGCACATTTAAGTCCCATTTTGTGTTTAAAATAAGACATAAAAATATCTGGTACAAATATTAAAATAAAAACATGGTGATGAAAATTGCTTCAAGTACGATACAATCACAATTTTATATTTTTATGGAATAGTGTTTGTTTTATAGACTGTACTTGTGAGTACAGTTTCACATCTTACAAAACAATTTTAGTTCTCATCCAAGCAAATAATGAAAACCAACTGATCTACTTAAATTAAATAATTAAGTGAGAACTAACATCCCACGAGCTTTGAAAAATATGATTTTAAAACCCATATCGTAATATTCGGAATAAAAAAAAATCGCAGAAGTACAGAGAAAAATGCAAATTCAATTTTTTTTTAAATTTAAAAATAGTTTATGGGAAATTTTTGAAATGTTTTATTACGTAGCCTTTGGCATGTTATTTCACCGTGAATTATTTAACTTACGTAAGCCAAATGGTTTTAACTATTTGCATGGCAGCAGAACATGCAAATTTTGACTCTGACGCACCGTTATGAGAAAACTATGGGAGCTATAATTGTTTTGTAAGAGGAAACTGCACTCAAAAGTATCCTCTGTAAAACTAACACTACTTCATAAAAATATAGAATTATGATTTTATCGCACTTTAACACCCTCAACCTATCGCAGTGAGGTAAGCTCGTAATTTGACCCCAGGTGTTCTGCGTAGATGTGACGACAGCCCTAGGAGAGCTGGGAACTAGGGTAAGTTGAGGGGGGGGGGGCTGCAGCCGCAGAATCAACCCCCGATTCAAGAGCGCGGACGTGCGTCGAGAGCCCAAGCTTCACCTTCTCAACCACCCCCTTCCCCTCTTCTACCACCACGCAGCCTCCGGCTGGACCAGTCTGGTAGATGAGAAGGGGAGGGGGGTGGTAATCTCACCGAAGTATTCCTCTCACGTGTTGCAATCCTCGCCCGCTCCGCAGCCGACAATTTAGCTTTTTTTTCATACTGTCAGGAGACAGGCCAGGAAGTGCCCGCGAGAATATTGAAATGCGGGTGATTTGCATGAGCAAGCGGTAAAAGGAAGTAGGGGGAGGGAAGGGGGGTGGGGCGAGGACAGACACGGGAGAAGGGTGCAGGGGAAACGGGTGTGCGGTTGCAGTGTTGCTAGAGAAAATGTTTTGTGCCAACATACCCTTGAAAACACTGTAATTAATTGCAACACGTATGATTGGGTGATGTATGTCTGGCACAGCGTAGCTGTCTGCAGACCAATATTACAATAGTGGGATACTCATTGGCTCGGTGAAATAGAACAACAGCATGTACAAGCGAAAGCCAGTAAACTTCTGTTAAGAGGACTGTGTACTTAGCCGTTGGACGGTGTTGTGGCGAGTCGAAACCGCCGAACTTATTCTTATTGTTGTTATCTATGAAAAGAACACCCACTTGAAACTACGTATGCCACTTTTTGAAAATTCAGTATTCTAGTTAGTAACATGATATTTGGTCCTCTGGAAATGGCTTAAAACAGCTTTTTTTTTAGACTGCTGTAACTCTGAAAAGACGACCTGAATCCGTAAATTGCAAAATGAGGTGCGTGCTTTGGTCTTTACTTAATATTATGCAAAAATAAAATTTTAGGGTCACCGCTTTAAGTCCCATAGGAAAAAAGTACTCTACAAAAAGACTGCACGCCAGTTTAGCGCTGCGAATAGAGACCATGTGTCTATTGTAGAGAGTGGTGCTATGGCTCTTATCGCTCAGCTGTCCCCGCGCGCCAAACGCGGACATTTCAAACCAGTACGCAGTAATCTTAACCAGAACGTACGTTGAAACTCAGCAAACAGTCAAGTTTTCCCGTGATAAACCGTCAGTAGAGATGATGGCATCTCACGAAATTTTTTTGTACCAACATAGCCATGAAAACGCTGTAACTTCTCGAAACATATATGATTCGGTGATATACTTCTGACACAAACGTAGCTGTCTGCAGACCAATAACAGGCATGAAATATTACAATATCGGGATTCTTATTGACATAGTTAAATCGGGTAACAGCTCCAAATACAAGCTAAAGCCAGTAATCGTCTAGTAAGCTGACCGTGTATTGAAATCTAGAATACACACAAGTTTCCCCGTGATAAACCATCTCCAGGTATTGCATTCGGCGGTACTTGGCTAACCGGGCCATGCAAGAAACAGGTACCGTCTAATATGTGCACTTGGAATGCGAACCCGGTCCGCCTTGGTGGGAGGTGAGGGGTCTGACCTCTCGGCCACCGCGGCCCTAATCGTCCTCAACGCACCTCTTTCGTTTGTACCTACAATAACCAAACATCCTGTAGAATTCCCACGTGAGGCAGACTAAAGACGGCCCGCACTCGTAGGATGTGTTACTCCTCCGTCTGTGGACAGTTACACTATAACATACAATCTTTGTCCAGTCATACAAGGCGAAGGGCGTGCCCACAGAATATTTAAGAGTACAGAAGCGAAATAGCCGGTAGGCCAGCGAACTCGGTCACACACGCCAGCAGCATGGCGGAAACACCAATCAACGTGAAGCAGCTGCTCTGATAACCGGCAGCCAGGCCAATAGGAAACCTGCCGTAACATGCAGGAGCCAAACAGACACGGGACTGGTATAAACAGTCTCGGGCAACCAATAAGCGGCGCTCGCCAATACCAAGCGAACCACCAAGTCATATCACATCTGTACCACTATTCAGTTTGTGGCGTGACACTGATATGGGCAATATACGCTGGCAGTACAGATTGTCGCGATTTTCCACCGTCTCTAAGGCATATATACCAGATGATATTTTTCAAAGTTTGAGACGCGGAGGGAAAACGGGGAGCGATTACGGTCTCATTTACAAACACTGTAAGCAACTGCATGGAGTCTACACGCGAGATACTAAACTGGCATACAGAGTTTTCGTTGTAGACAGTTTCCTGCTTCACTTAAAGCTGTGACCATACGCTGTAAAAATATTTGTAAACTTACCACACGGATATCTACTAAGTTAATTAAGAAAGTAGAAACCATAAATTTTATCCCATACATTAAAGGTGACGTTCCTATATATATTTTTAGAACTCTGTTACATGTAAGGTGAACTGACCATATATCGCGACATACTCTTAATATATCTCGACATACCCTTACTATATCTCGACATACCCTTACTATATCTCGACATACCCTTACTATATCTCGACATACCCTTACTATATCTCGACATACCCTTACTATATCTCGACATACCCTTACTATATCTCGACATACCCTTACTATATCTCGACATAACCTTAATATATCTCGACATATCCTTAATATATCTCGGCATACCCTTAATATCGTGATAAACCACGTTGCGAGCTTCACAAAACCGGGAAAGGTCTGTACACACAGTTCACCAGGTTACCAAAAGAAATAAGGCATGTACAGTTTCTGCAATATGTGTTCAATGTATCAAATATAAAATCACAATTAAAATGATTAACATATTTATGGTACTGAAGTTCGATTGTTTAGTATCGCGAAGTAGGGTAAGATTACCGTACACTGATGTAACCGGACTGTTGTAGTAACAATGATGAACGGCCAGTATTTAAACGCTTTAGTATGGCGAGACTAACATGCTGCGTGTGTCCGGTGAAAAACGTCACCGTGTAGAATGATATTTTTACAGGGTACAATTTTATTTCTGGGTAGTATGCAGTACAGGTGGACTCAGAAACGAATTCATGTGAAATACTTCATATTACAATATACTTGTGCTCAAGACCTAGCTGTACAGGACGCTTCCTATCTGATAGCCGTGGTGAAAGAAAGGGTAGGTACTTACATCTTAAAGAATATTAAGTGGTATAGAATAATTTTTAATGATCTCGCTTTCGAACACATACCATTTTATGTATTGAGAAGAGGAGAATATTGCTACAGGTATAAAAATAATAATATTAAGTACGTGAGCGTCTCGTCGACCGCGAGGTTCTTACAGATGAAGATACAACTTCACCCAACAGTAACTAAGGGAGGAGTAGACCACGCCCTTTCCTAAGGAACCACCAAAGCATTCGTCTGGAGTAATTTCAGGAAACCATGGAATCAGAAGTTAGAATGTCCGGTGGCCGGGAATCGAAGCCGGAACCTCCCGAAAGCTATTACAAGGTATTACCGTCGCGCCGCCTCAGTCGAATGGGAATAAAATTGAATGGGGGAAAATGTATTTGTTTTTTTTAGTGTTGTTTATTTATTGAAAATACTTATTTATTCATAGTTTTCAAGACGTTTGAAATATCTTGAGCTGTATCGAGATTGGGGAGGGGGGAGGGGAAGATAAAAAAAAAGCTCCGGTGACATTTATTTAAGTCGCCAGATGGCAAGTTCAACCGAACATAATTAAGAGAGGTGTCCTCGACTGCAGCATGGACGGCGTTGCAGAGTGTCACGCGTATTCTTTTTTTACACGAAACTACTTGCGTACTTAAAATTACTTATGTGTGATTTTAAATATTCAGCGCGCTTGTTAGTAACATGGTTTTCTGGCCTCTTAAAATGCATGCAGGGATTACATGTATTGTTTTTGTTTTCATTAGTTTTTCAGTGTATATGTATTTTAATAATTTTAATTTTTAATGTATGGTTCTGTTTCTAAAACAGTGAACATATGTAATGGGTACAGTGGAAGACAAGGCAAACACGCCTTAATTGCGCTTGAAAGCCGCAAATAATAATAATAATAATAATAATAATAATAATAATAATAATAATAATAATAATAATAAGCCTTAACAGTTTTTTTTAGACAACTGTAACTCCGAAAATGTTGCCTGAATTCGTAAAGTGTAAAACTAGATGTGTGTGTAGGCCTTTACTTCATATTACAAAAATAAAATAAAATGTTAATTGTCATCGCTTAAGGCGCCCGCCTGCCTACCTTGTAGCCAGCGTTCCAGCATGCTAGCAGAACGCTTTTATCTAAGAAACTACTAAACGTGTTGCTAATGTGTGCATTTACGAAAAGAACCAACACTTCAAAAGACCTCGGCATAGTAGTTATAAAACACCACGATAATTAGATAGACAATTTCAGAGCACCTCAAAATTACTAAATACGGCTTTTTCAATCTACTATATCTAAACAACTACTGAAGGGATTCGTGTGAAACTACAATAGAGAGGTGTATCGGACTTGACTTCAAACTTTCCACCAATAAAAATATAGGGTTACCACTGAAAGTGTCAGTCAGGCGAGTGGCCTACGATACCACTGCATGCGGTTTCAGTGTCTTGCAGTAGAGGTGATACCGCACCAGATGAGCCGGTCAACATCGCCCTTGGAGTCGTGCCTCACTCACACTAATGCACGGCCACCAGGCGGGCGCCTTAAAAGTATCAATGAAAAGAGACCAGAGTAAAAAACTTGCACGCCAGTTTGGCGCGCTGTGAATAGAGGCGATTTGCTTCTCGTCGAGCGTGGCACTCTGGCTCTTATCGTTCCTCTGCTCCCACGCGTCAGACGCAGAAGTTATGAAACCGGTACACACTCCTCTTAACATATAAATCCCTGTGCTTGGTCACGCATGCGTTTCACGTCTCACCAAAAATCTATTCACTCGCCCTCCTTGAACCGAATCAGAACAGTCTTCGTGAGAAGCAACGGTCTGTCCATCACCCCGTTGAATTCCGGCGATACGCAACCCCGGCGCGCACGCCTGGTGAGCGGGTTACATACCACTCGAGCCTGCAGGCGCGTCCAACATACGGCGATTTCCCACCCAGCCGGAAGCTATTGCTAGAGGCAAGATTCCAGGTCAGGTTGTACGCCAATAACGTATACATCCCTGATCCTTCTGTGATTAGACGACAGCTGTTTTAACCCATTTTTCAGAACTGCAAGTCATTGATAAATATTGAAACAAGTCGTGGGGATTACACATTGCTAGAGGCCCGGATATTTCGCGGGTTCAACGCCCAGCAGGCTAGACTCCACAGTCCTGTGTGCACTGTCCTCAGCTATATTCGTTCATTGGCAGCTGCTCCAGTGAGTGAGCATTTGAACATTTGACGATGTAGCGCAGGAGTCCGTGAGCGTTTTTACGCATGTCCGCCATTGGTTCGGAGTCCTCAAGGTCACGTTTAATAAACAATGACCCGATCTAAATAGTTTCCAACATGTACATGACTTAGAAATCCAACCTCTCCTCAGTTGAATCCGCGAAATTTCCGGGGCTCTACACATTGCACTTGCTTGTACGGTTAGGTTAAAAGTCAATGTATATTCGACTGTGGCCAGTGCATATATAGGACAGAGAAGTCTAAGCTGTTGCCAGATGAATACGCGGAGTACTCGTATTTCTAGATTGCTATATACATTTTGTACGCCAAACTATATGAAATTTGTGTTAAGTACATCTCTTAGGTAACGAGAAAATATAATACACGGGTGCTTATGTGATGATTATCCTCGAGTTTTTTTTCTAATAATTTATTTTCTTGACAAAATATAACGTGTGTTTGTAAGGTCCCAGTTGTTTTATGACGCTACGTAATATCACGTTTATTAATGCATCGCGAAAGACAACATCATAGGGGTTAATGCCCAAAATTTTGCACGTACTTTGCGTTGACGTTAATTTGCGAATTATGCCCTAAATTAAGTTTTGGATATGCAAGTATTAAACCTAACCAAAATTTTCTGTAATCCTAATAATAGCGATCACAGTAATCGACATGTACATAAACTGTATTATTCAATTTTAATAGTACGGTGTTTTTTTGTAGGACACATTAAAACGTTTAGCTTTAAACCTGGTTATGATTACTTTGAATTAAATACTTTCTGGTGGATTCGCTTCTGAATGCACTGAATATAATAATGTTAATCTTACCGTAAAAGTGCTATTGGGAATATTTTCCAACCTTGTGACGCAAACATTCATTCCCTTACTTAGCTAACAGTCGCGGCAATACCGTAGCAAAACCTAGGATATTACTTATAAATATCCCTTGCTGTGATTTTATGACTACGTATGATGACTGAAAACGTATATACATACGAGAGACGGGAAAAATTCGCGGGTTCACTGACACGTAGGCTAGACTCCAAGAGCATGTGTGTATTCTAGCAGATAACGGCTGTTCATTGGCTGCTCGCTGACACGGTGAAATGGGGCCCGCATTTAATACCATTGTTATTTTTGGTTCGTCGACGTCAAGGTGGTGATAAATTAAAATAAGTCAACGGCGAATTGTGAAACTAGTACGAACTCACAGTTGATGGAATTCTAGTTTGTGCCTGAAAGAAAAAGCGAATTTTTCAGTTGTCTAGGCATACGTGTTAAACTATTTCCAGGGCTCGCAAAATAAACCCGCTTGGTAAGTGTATGGTACGATAATAACAGCTTTTCGTTGGCTGTTCCGCAATTTACACGCGGCTCTCTTAAAAAAATATTCGATGCACATAAAATCACCACGTGTAAAGCAACTTGAAATTTTTTATATATAAAGTTGGTATAATGGTAAATAATATAATATACCCCAATGAACATAAAATCCAATATTGTACATACAAAACTAAAAATACGAGGAATATCTTATTACTGTGGTGATTTATGATTTTATTTTCGTCTCTAGTAAGTAGACCGAAGTCTCTGAATAGCGTAAAACACAAGACTCGCGCCTTCAAACACACTCCGTGGGTAATTCTTTGCCCTCTCATAAACCATAAACATAAACCAGTATCGGCGTTAAATTGGACACTGATGAAAGGCGATGAAAAAAGAACACAGACGGAATGCAAAGGCGGGTAAAACAAGAGTACTTTGAGAAAAAAAACCTTCGCTTACGTTTCTCACGTGCGATAATAGTGGCCGAACCGAGTAATATTCTTTTCCACACAAGGGAACATTGCGTTATATTTAATTAATTTTTCCCTTGCAATTATCGGCAGGGACATGCACATTTCGCGTAATTACTTGACAGCTGATTGGGACAAGTTATTGTCCGCACATGACTTCTGCTGTTGGCAGACAGTTTACATGGCGCGCTTGACGGACATTCTCAGCCGGTGAAATATGGTCAACTTCAAAAAGCCCACCATATTGCAATCCGCGATCACAAAGGTATGAATGGCCGAAGACAATTACATTGCTCGGTCTGTTTGGATCAGTGTACGCCAGCGAATTCTAGTATGTCGCCCAATTATAACGCAAAATTTGGAGAATTCTCACATATCGCTAATACTAAACGTGAAGGGTAGCTACAACTCATACACCAGTTAAACTATCGATTTTACAGAAATAGTTTGATAATGAAAATGTTCGTGTAGTGGTTAGTAGTCGTACGTTAAGATAATTGTGCTACGAAGTCTTCCGATTTTCGTTAGGTTACCGAACCTAGCGAAATATTCAAAACTTCAAAGCAGAATTTTCTTTACGTACGACTACTTCTACCCTTACTCTGTCAAAACTACTAAATATACGACTTTTACCTTTGTGACTAATTTATTGAAGAAATTTAGAATAAAAATGGATTTTGTAACAGTGCTTTTTCTAATGGTGATAAAGAGAATTATTAACGTGCTGGAAAGTTCTAGATAATCAGAAACTGCGCGACGTGTACAGCCAATATAGCTTTTACTTTGCTACAATTAGTTTGGAAACAGACATGCAGACAAGAAGAACCATTTTTCACTAACGGACAATGCATTTAAAATCAATAGTTTGGCCAGTATACGATGAGTAGCAGGGATGTTCGATTACGAATCGATTAGTACAATAATCGATTAGTTCAACTAGATTAATATATTTTTTTCCGAATCGATTACTGTGGTTTACGTAATTGACTAAATCGATTAGTTTGTACCGATTATTTTCCGATTATTTCCAAATTCTATTTTCTTAAAAAAATTGAAATACAGAATACATAATGAATACTTTAGTTTCATCCTTAGTGATTCAATAAACCAATGTACAGTAAAGACTGTAAAATGAAGAATAGACAGTAATTCAATTCAACGGGAACTCAGCTAATCCTATAAAAAATGTCATTCCTTGCCATACTGCAGAGCACTAGTCACGATTTTATTTGAAACATCAGAGAGATTGTGAGTTTTTCCAGAAAAAACAATGTTGCAGACAGCTAGTATGGTAATTTTTTTTAAAACTAGCTCATTGTGACCAATATATTTGCGGATTTGTTAGGTAATACTACATGTTTAAAACAATAAAACCAATACGGCTACTGATGTTTACATTAAGAATATTGTGTTTATAAATACTAAATACTTTCTGAAGCAATTCCTTTGAAAACAAAGTAAAAATAAAATTTGTATTAGCAGTAAATATTAATATAAAATAAAACAGTTTTTTATTTAGGCCAGCTGTGTAAACTTCTGGTCTTGACTAAAACCACCACTTAATAAATTGAAAAACAGATACTACTCTTTTCTCAAATACTTTTTTTTTCATCCTGTGAGCATGCGAGCTACTGTTCTGTAAAAAAAAAGTATTTTAACACATGCAAATACGCACTTAAAATACAGAGCATACTGTTAGTTTAAACGATTAAAATAGCAATTTAATACTTGAATACGATTAATCGATTAAAACAATTGTATGCTTTCGATGTAATCGATTCGTAACTTATCGATAATTTAGATCCTACGATGAGTAACTATTCTTCAGATTCACCTAGCCAACATTGCGATTTGCGGGCAGAACCCTAAGTGACTGACATCCAATCACTGACCAGAGCTGCAAAAGTGCTCATAATGCATTGAAACACGTTGTTGCAAACTTCTTTTCACAAAAAATCAGTCACTATAGTCATCCAGTCCCGACTTTGTTTGTTATGTATCTACGTTCAGTTCGCCATCATGTCGTCGGTCTGCGGAGGTAGCTATAAAATGTGCGCGCTACGGAATAAGGGTTGTTCTCGCTCGACGGGACGGCAAAGGGCTCGACTTTACACCCTCCACAGACCTCACCTGACCATTCGGCGGTCGTAAAACGAGCGCCTAGGATACGCTGCAGCGACTCCGGGACCCTAAATAAAACATCTGAGCCCATCCGTAGCCACCCCTAACTCCGAGGTACACTGTCGCCTTTCTCATACGCCACCTGCGTAACAAGTGTGCATCGCGCGGCTGTAAACTTCTGCCCCTGCAGCCACTTGCGAGATTACACGCACAACACTACCAGAGGCTCAATTTCACCGAAACAATTAATGCTTTTACAGTAAAATTCCGAACTTGATTGAACTTCGACTGGATTCAATATGGAGCGAACGTAAAGTGAAAGTGTTTATAGTAAAATTTTCGATCCAGATTGACATGTAAACATGAACTGAAACTGTGTCTAGAGACATCTCTTTGCGAAATATTGAACTACGGAACAAACAACTGTCAAAAAAATGTAAGATGCGAATATATGTTAGGCATTTTGTTTGAATTTATTCGTCGGAATATTTATTTTGAACTGTCATTTCCCATTATTTTACAACATTAGACAGTTTTATTTAACTAGCCTAGGACGATTCTAACCTCTTACGTAACCACAGAAACGATTCAATATGGTGACCGCTTTTTTTTCTTTCAGTTCAGTCCGATGGGTGTTTAAAGTAAAACGTTTCAATCCGGATTCTATAGTTCAGTCCACCTCGCCGACTGGACTGGATTACTTACTCCACTCCTACTTCAGTTTAGTAGGGAGGTGTTTAACGTAAGATTTGAATAAAGATTCTTCAGTACACTCCTAGTTCAATTCGGATTGAGTTGTTACTCTAAACGTAGTAAATAATTAAAGTGGCCATTTGGGTGAACGTATATTGCGTGTTCGAGGCCTAGCACTGCAGAAGCGATAAGGACGAGGCAGGACGTGCAACACGCCTCATCCTAGCCTCTAGGCGCAAGTCGCCGAACTGGTGTGCAGTCTTCTCGCCGACAATTACTCGCCTGTATCACACTTTCAGTGGTGACACTGTTATTTTAAGGCCTCGCTCTTTAGTTTTGCACTGGTCTCGAAAATATATATTTTTTAACGCAAATTAATACATATATCAAAAAAGCATTCTGGCAGTTTTAACACTTATATAACATAGTTTGTATCTGAATTTTTCTGTTGCAATACACCAAACGAATTTTTAGATTTTTGCCCCTGAAATATCACAAACTTTGTTGTCAAAATAAGCCAAAATTAAGCAAAATAATTCTTTGTCAGCAAACGGTACATTATTATATATATATATATAAAAAACGCTTTGGTAAAATTGTGCATTGTATGACTGTACATAGTCTCAAATTTTGTCAAAGCATTCGGTTGAAAAATATTCTCGTTATTTGAAATTGTTTGAAATAAATGACAGATCATGGCCTTAAGACGCAATATTAACGATATAGGTGTCTTGTACACGCCCATAGCTTTAAAAAATTTTTAAATGTGATTATCATGCCTGCAAAAGACCGAAAAAAAAACCCACTCATTAACGCCATTATAGACCGCGATTAAATACGCTTTAGTATATGTAATTTGTCAGTTCTAGCACAAGAACCTTCTTTGTATAATGTTTTTTCCACTTCCAGGGCGGGGCGTGTTCTTCGCTATGCTCGCAACCTGTGCTGTGAAACGATTGGCTGTTGGTGGCGACGGCGCGGCCGGCGTCTATTGCCCAAGGTGTTGACGCCAGCGATGAGTTTTGTACTTCGCGTCAATGGTTTCCGAAAATAGCTGAAGCTTACTTGTTACCAAGAACTAATACTTTCTCCAAATACCTTCTATAACAACACAGGACAGACTATACGATTACTGGAGTTGCTAGCGATTCTAGTGGGAAGTGTTTGAGGTTACCCATTTTTTACAACCTTGTTTTACATATCTTTGTAGCGTACATATCTTTGATATCAATAAAAAATAACATGAAGTGCCACAGATAAAAGTCTGTGAATTTTATTCTGTGCCATGGTTTCCATTAATTTCTCACTATGTGGATGATTTCCACTTTTCGCTATGCTAAAACATATAAGTGTCCGGTATTGTTATATAAAGCATTTGCTTTCCCGGCCGAGTTGTGGATTTGGCGAGATCTTCTGACGTCATCGGGTATGCTCGATGTTCTCCACTGTCGCCAACTGCGTGTGAGGTTCCCGGCGCCGCCGCATCTCCGCCTTGGCGCTACCTATTTACGACCAGCTCCTGGAACCTTCTGGATGATTCTTCATTGATTAGGAATTTAGGGCGGATGTTTACGAGTTGGTACACGTACTGATGCCAGACGCGGAAAGGGCAGAGATGGTCGGTCGATCGGGATGACATAATTAAGTTAAGTATTCGTTAAGGTTTTGGACTGTTCCTATGTCCGAGTAATGTTAGTTTTTTTTTTTCATGAATGCATGTAGGGACATTAAGGTAATTTGTACTCAGTTGAAGAATTAAGACTACTTTGCTCAAGTCACGATTGATAAAATTAAGGTGGTTTACAACAAATTCTTAAAGACTTGGGTCAGGTATAACTGCTGTTTTCTAAGTCTTGGGGCAAGTAATGTCTATCTGCCATGTAAAGTTGATTGTTGTGTCCTTGTCCGGTTATTAAATTACGGGCTAGTTAACATTTTCAAGCTTGTTTCTAGTTTGATTATTCGAATTGTACCTCATTAGGAAGCGTAATGTGTCCAAGTCAAGATGTACCTGGAAATAAATGTAATTTTTTTTAGAACAATCTTCATAACTATTATTTTCTGTAAACACAACCAATATTAACGTACTTTGAGAAGTTTCACCATTCGCCATTTTTTTGGTATGTGTTATATATGTACACAGATATACACTAAATAGGGTTTATACTACGCTTCTATGTTTCCTTTTCCTTCGTCGATGTTAGTTTGTACCTGGATATTCTAGTCACACGATGGTAACCTTTATAGTTAATTGAACAGAATATTTACCACTTGAAATGTAAAGTTGTTTCAGAAGTGTAATTAAATTATATTATAATAAGATGTAAGGGCTTTTACGAAATATATATTGTCAGTCGTAATAAATGTACAAAATTTAATTATGAATTGGAATTTGATTAAAACACTCCCATTCCAACCTTACTCCTGCGATAAAATTTATTTCTTAATTATTAAGGTTGAACGTGTATGTTTATAACTCCCATTCAGGGTCTCAAGATTTAGTTTTGTTACTTGTTTATAAACTGTAATTATATTTAATGAGTGCTCAACATAATTTTGTATTGGATATCGCATGTTTTGTTTTGATTACATGTATGTCGACAACTACCAAACAAGGCTAGTTTTTTTTTTTTTAAAGGAAACTGTATGACGGTCAGATCTTAGGAACCGGTGGATCCAGGGAAATCGGAAGCTTAACAAGTCCCCAGTAATTTAAGTGTAAATAAATCCAGGGCAGTGATACCAGAAAGTAAGGCGAATCACCCAAGTAAAGAAATTGATAAAAAAGAGTACAAAACAAACTGGATTGTGTAGAAAGGGATAGAGACCTAAAGAAAAGAAAGATACGCGCATATAAGAAGTACCGGAAAGAAAGATGGGAGAATAAAAATTCCGCGACAACAATAGAAGCAGACTAAAGGAAGAAAGAGATGCGTGTCGTGAAGTTATATTGTACTACACATATATTCGCAAATGATGGCGTTTCTTTTGTGTTTGAAAGAACGCTCGAGGCACGTATATAGCACACGAGAGCATCCATTAGTAACGAGCTTTAGGCGAACTCTTCTAAACTCGGTAAAATCTTCTCAAAGTCACAAATTTTAAACTGTAATGGCGTCGTATCCGACTTCGTAAATTCCTTAAGTCGGGTCGAAAGAGATTACAGTCAAATGCCGTAAACATATTGTTACAAGTCAGGGCTAGGTACATTAGGGATGGAGATCTTTGATCAAATAAAATAAAATAAATAAAGCTAACCTAATTTATTTGCTACTATCTATACAAAAACCCCCACGTAAGTAATAATTAACCACAATTAAATAGATGTCAAACAAATTACACTTTTAATAAAGGTTATAAAATGTAAATAATAAATCTTCAGCCCTATATACAAGTTCTCTGTATAAAGAAAAGTCTCTAATCACTCACGAATTGTGGACCCAACGTCCTAGCACGAGCACAGATGAACCTTTTGTAGCCCAGAAACTCCATCACACTACTTGCCGCAATCAACCTCAACGGACGCCTTCGAACATTCTCGCAACCCAATACTTCTCACCACCCGTCACTATCACTTCAACTCACACCAGACACCTTCCGGCCAAAATTTCTCTCGTTTCTCTCGGCAAGACTTTTATCTCAAAGCTCCTAGAATGAGGTCGTATCTGAATAAAGCACCACCCTGCAGGATAGAGTACACACAGGAATATTCTAGACCACGATATCTGCTGTTACCCGAGATAGGCGTGTAGGTGGCCGCCGCTGCGCGTCACAAAACGGTAACATGAGCAGCACAATGCACGCCGAACCTCTTTACTCTTACCGCTGCTATATGAACTTACGTTGCTCCGCGGGTTATCGCGGCGTCACTAAAGGTAACACGAACCGTACAGAGCACATCGAGGTCTCTTAGCTCGGCCGCCACTGTATCTTCCTACTGCACAGGCAGGTAGTCGCGGCTCGCAACAATATTTTATGCATGTTCAGCGGGCGATAGGGGCACAGCGGTTTGTGCAGTGGCTAGAGCACCCACCTCACACCAAGACGATCCGGGTTCGACTCCCGGCGGGGTCGGTCCCCGGATTTACGCATGTGGGAATCGTGCCAGACAATGCGGCTGGTCGTCGGGTTTTCTCGGGGATCTTCCGTTATCCCCAGCCCCATCATTCCTGCGCTTCTCCATACATCACGTCACCCCTCACCAGCGCTGAAGACCAAAGTGGTAAGTGCTGGCCAAATTCTCGTAACTTCACTTCTCTGAGCGATTGGTCTCGTTACTAGAGACAACACGATGGATGTTTATAAGCGGTTCATGATCAACTGAGCACTTTTGAAGTCCTAGTCGCTTTTTTTCCCTTTCAGATAATTTATAAATTCCTGCCAGTTTTTTAATATTAACAAAGGAAACAATCAATGTGTGATTTGCATATTCTGAAGTGCGCCAACCTGAAAAAGTCGATTTTTAGCTATGATTTTGTGCCTCGCACACACTAGGTTTTTTTTTGCATTGACGCTAAAAACGTTAGTTTAAATTCCATGAATCTGAATGTCTGCATATGAAATAAAGAAGGAACTTGAGGAAACAGTTTATTCCTTTTTTTTAAGGAAATATTTTGTTAACAATGACATGCGCCTGTGCATACATACGGTTGTATGCACAACTTGGATAGAAACATGCATCAACTTTGCTACAGACTTTCCGCCAGTAAAATTATATCGTTAGCGTATGAAGTCCCATAGTAAAATTGTATCCACAGTAATCTTGCACGCTAGATCAGCGCTTAGTTCGTTGTGGCGATGCGGCGTTTGGTGCGAGCTGTAAGGGCTCCGTTGATCTGGCGCATAGACGGCGTTTCAGCGTGTCACGCGTATTCTTTTTTTACGCGAAACCACTTAACTTATTCAAGAACACAACTTGAAACGATGCTTGTAGGTTTTCAAAAATGCAGACCGCTTATTAGAAACATAATTTCGAGCCTCTCAAAACGGCTAAAAACAGGGGTTTTTTTTTTTTTTTTTTTTTTTTTAGTCCCATAGAAAAAAGACTAGAACGGAAACCTTGCACGCCAGTTTGGCGCGCTGTGTCAATAGAGGTTATTTGCTTCCCGACAAGCATGGTACTCTGTATCTTATCGCTGTGCTGCTCTCGCGCGTCAAAGGTGGGAATTTGACACCACGAAGGACTTCTCTTAAATGCGGACAAATGTTCGCAATAACGACATTTTTTTTGTTTGCATCGCACCCTTCGCGTACCTACTGTCGCGCTATTGTGATTCCCAAAAGACACTCAATCGATTCTGTGCCACACACACACACACACACAAACGTATCCATACTGAGGACATGGAACGCTACACCGACCGCTGCAGGTGGTGGCGAAGAATAAGGGTTGTTGTGGACCTCGGAGGGTGAAGGCAAGGGGGTTGCAGTGGCAGCAGCTCCCCGGGGAAAGCCACTAAAACCAGGCAGCAAGGTCTGGCGCCAGGCAGTTTCATCTCTCTGAGCACAGAGTTTACGAGCACGCCCCGAGGGTCGGTATATGGTCTGGAGGTAGGTCTCACACACACACCATCTCACCAGAGGCACCAACCTGGCGACACACAGCACCATCTATACCTCAGGAAAAAGTAATAACTAAGTGAAATCAGCGCAAACACTGCCACCACATAAACTAGTTGTTTACTACAGGAGCAAACAAAAGTGGAAAAGGTTCTCGCCAAACCGCACCCGAATAAAGTAGCGAAGTCTAATATCCTTTTCGGTTACTTCAAAACTTGTACAGTTTCATCAACATATGACGACACGGTAAACTATCCACACACCTACGAAGTCACATTTGCATTTTATAGTTAAGTATTTATCAAAGTACGCAATGAAACTTACTGAATATGAATAGAGATGCAAAAATTTCACGAATTCAATGACCTGCATGTTAGAATCAAATATCCTATGCATAGAGATGATGGTATATCGCGAAGATGTTTTGTGCCAACATACCCTCGAAAACACTGTAGTTTCTTGTGACATGTATGATTGTGTGATATACGTCAGACAGAACATAGCTGTCTGCAGACCAAATACAGTGGAACCTCGTTAATACAAACCCTGTTATTACAAAATTCTCATTAATACTAACCAAATTTTAGTCCCGTTGGAATGGGACAAGAAATGAAGTAATTACTTTAATGTTTAATAAAAATTTTGTTTATGAATTAAACCACGCAATAACAAGTTCTCAAGTCACAGGAAGTCAATGTAGCGAAAAGACTAGTATTTGATTTGTGGCGATGAACAGAGTGACCAAAATTTTAGAAACTTTTTAAGGATTTAGTGAACGCTTGTTAATACAACCCTCATTATTACAAACAGCGAAAATTTTGGTCCCTTCAGATTTGTATTAAAGATGTTTGACTGTAGTATAGTAGCGGGATTATTATTGGTTCAGTCAAATAGGGTAACAGCTCCACGTTCAAGTGAAAGCCAGTAATCTTTTCATAAGCTGAACGTGCGTTGAAACCCAGTAAACAGTTAAGTTTTCCCGCGATAAACCGTCATCTCTACCTATGCATACTCAAACCCCGACCATTCATCCAATAGCTACAATTCAGTGGAACAACAGACAGTGATCGAATAGACGGGGCTTGAGTATGCATAGGACAATCGATTCTGATGGGGGGATCATGATTACAGCCAGTGATTTTTGGTGAAAAGAATTCTGCAACAACTTGTTTCAATGCCTTACGCGCACGCCTGAAACTCTGGTTCGTGGTTATTGGAAGAATGTAATAGGGCAGAGGCGTGGCTCATTTGACTGTGTCAACCAGAACAATGTTACCGCGACACCATACGTCCCTGATTTTCTAGTAGGACCCCGAGACGGAGAAAGTTACAAAACTCCCAATCACTGCCCATGAAGCAGAGAAACATATGTGCACATAAGTCATTGTAAAAAAAAAAAAATTGTTTCAGAATTCTTTTCACCAAAAATCACTTGCTCTAATAATGATTTAGCGAAATATTCCCATCGCTATAAATATGAAGAGATTTTAAAAAGTTTGTTGCAATATGAAATTACAATTACAATTTATTGGTTAGTGGACATACGCCATTGCTCATGTTTCGCTGATAAAACCTGTGTTGAACGACAAACTACAAAAAAGAACAATGCAAAAAAATATATAAAACACACACAAAAATAGAAAAAAAAAAGCAATCGCAGAAGAATTTGTCAGTTTTTTTTAATGTGTTATATCAGACAACAAAGAATTCTATCTCTAGAATTCTTTGTTGTCTGGTATTTGTATAACAAATACTTTTGAAAAAAAATACAGAATTCTTCTGGGATTGCTTTTTTATATTTTTGTGTGTGTTTTATATTTGCGTCTTTTTGTTCATTTTCGAACTTTGTCATTAAACACAGGTTTGATAAGCAAAACATGAGCAACGGCGTATGCCCACAAACCAATAAATTCTAATACTAAATATGAAATACTAACAACAATACTAAATTACTAAGCAAAGTGTGTACACTTTTAAAAGAGGTTTGTCCTATGATAATCGTGTCCAGTCTATTCGTTAATTGTCTTTCTTGTTTTCCAGCGAGTAACAAATAATGGAGAAATGGTCGGGGCTCGAATGTATACAGGTCATTAACCTGGCGGATTTTTTCTTTCCATGTTAATGAACAGTAAACACTATTTTTTTTAAATGTGATCAGAAACATTAACCTTGAATACATTTAGTCTTGGAGACGGCAAATTTATATTCATCACAAGAGATAGCAAAATGTAAAATGTCAATAAAAAAAACGAATAGCCATAGTAAAATAAACCTCCTGAATTAATTTTATTTATTTATTTTTACATTCTGGAGGCAATTAAAAGGGCCAGTAAAGTGATAGACACTGATAGTAAGGACGTCAGCATGCAGTGTTTTTGGATATTTTATTTATGTGACAAAAGGTAGCTGGCTACCTGAAAACAGTGGCGTGAGCAAGTACAGGGGGCATTATATTATATTTGGTGGTGCCCTGCCATTTTTAATGATATTGCTTTCGGACAAAAACCATTTTCCAAACTTAGAAGAGAATATTTCTACAGGAATAAAACCGAAAGAAAATAAACACCAGGAGATATTTTCAGAGTGTGTTTTTGGTAATGAAAATACTCATTTGTTAATACATTTCAGGATATTAAAGAACGCCCTAGATCACACAGAAATATTGCCCTACCAGAGATAAAATCATTGGTGGCGTACACAAGCTGTCCAGAAACAAATGCAACACCACGCGAATCCTGGGCTAAGTTGGAGGGGCAAAATGTTGTAAGACGACATTTTATATGCACAATGTGACAACAGCGCACCACAGACGACTAATAAAAATACAGAGTACTCAGATAACACTACTACTGTTCCTATCTGCATAATATGGGTGCAGGTTAAAATTCCGAGCAGTCTAAACATGATTGTAAGCTTTCTCGACGTAACATACATACAATAATTCTTGAACGTGGAGTGCAAGAGTGGACTATCCGTGCAGTGTTGCCATATTGCGCACGTAAAATGTCGTACAACATTTTCGTCCCCAGAGTATCCCATGGTGTGTTTATTATGCGTTTTATGGACACGGCATATGTAGGTTCGCTAGGTACTGAGTCACGCCGCGCCAGAACTCCCACGTAAGAAGCGCCCGTAAGGGTGTTCAAGTGCGATAAAGTCATAACTACGTATTTATATGAAATAGTGTTAGGGTTGTAGATGATACTTATGAGTGCAGTTTACTCTTACGAAACAATTCTAGCTGGCGTAGTTTTCTCATAACGGAACGTCGAAGTTAAAATTTGCATGTTCTGCTGCCATGCAAGTAGTGAAAACTAATTGACTGACGTACGTGAAATAATTAACAGTGAAATAACATAGGTCTACTATGGTTAGTGACCCTGTTTTTCTCGAAAAGAGTTTTGCCCCAGATTGTTTCAGTGCCTTACGTGCACACCTGCAGCGTTGCTTCATGGTTATTGGCAGCGTGTCTGTGTGAGGAGCCGTATCTCATTTGACTGAGCCAATTACAAAGATTTTCCTGCAACACCACACGTCTGTGATTTGCCGGTAGAATACCAAGGCTCGTGACAGTTAAAATATTCTATCGCTGACGACGAAGCAGAACTGCAGATGTGCACGTACGGTACAGAAACAAAGTAAGGCAAAATTCTTTTCGCGGAAAAAAAAAAAGAGTCCTCTAACTATGGGCTACGAAAATAAAACATAAAAAATAAGCGAACTGTTGTATTTAAAAAAAACTGCTGATCTTGCAACTTTTTTCTGTACTATTGCGATTTTTTTAAAATCCAAAATATTACATTGTGGGTTTATTTTAATGTTTTACTGCATATCTTATGGAATGTAAGTTCACAGTTAATTACTTTAAGTAGGCCAGTTGGTTCTCACTATTTGCGTGGCAGTGTTAACACCCCATTACGAGAACACTGCGAGAGCTAAAATTGTCTCGTAAGAATAAAATTTACTCACAAGTATCGTCTACAAAACTAACAATATTTCATTAAAAAAATATATAATTACGATTTTATCGCACTTAAAACACCCTTAAAAGGGCGTGGCACATAATTCTATGCTAAAAGCATTAATCTATAACTATAGGTTTCTTGCAGCCAATTTTCGAAATTTAAACAACGCAATCCTAGACAATAGTTTTAGCCAACGTTTTAAACAAAAATTTTCCCAGCGTTGCTAAACTTCTGAGGCACAATATCTGACGCCGGAACCTCGTGCATTTAACTGCGGGGCAAGAGATCACGCGTAACGAATTAGTGAATCTGGATAAATATTTACTCATAAAGTTGACAAATACCATAATCTAGGATTGTCATTGAGTATTTTATCCATATAGACTTCGAAAAAAGCGTAGAAATCAATTGATGTTTTCAGCGTTTATTTATCTAAAAAGAGACTCTTAACCGGTAATCATATAATCTAATTTGAGGGCAATGCCCTCAAGTCAAACTACAGCTTCAATAATTCTGTTGTACGAGTTTGGGTCACGTTTTTACATACAAAATAGTCCGACCAAAAAATCTGTTTTTAGCCAATTTGGGGATTCTAAAAACATGTCTAGTAGCTGTGCTATATTTGTATACTTAGTGCAAAATGAGTCAGCACTTTTTAAACCCTATTTACTATTTAACACGTTTCCATTAGCTAGTTTTCTTGTCTGTTTGTACTGTTCAAGTTTTGCAATAGACTTTAAAGTAACTTCCTAACGAGCTCGAGACCTGAAATTTTAACATTGCTCAGGACTGGATAGGAATGCAATATAAGAGGGGTGAAATTGTATTAAAGTAACCATGTAGGTTAAAAAAAATAGTTTTCACAATAAAAAAAAAATATTATTTGAATATTATTTTATAAACTATGATTTCAAACCAGACTTAAAACTATAAAATATTATCCCCATTGAATATACTTGTATGATTTAAAATGTGAAAAACGTGTGGCGCATGTTATGTAGAATTTGCTCATAATTTTTTTAAAAAATTTTGTCTTGTCTATTGCAGGTGCCCTAAAATTTTTACAAGTATAGCCGTAGGAGAAATTATTTTAAACTTTAATCAGTTTTAAAACAATGGTTTATTAAAAAAAATCATTTAGATATAATATAGTCTCGCATAGTTTATAGTTTCTTGTCACATTTAAATATAAGCAAAGAAAACTTGGTAACTATAAAACTGTAGAGACTGTAATGTACCTTAAAGTAAACATCTGATATTAAGATAAATAATATTTTAAATCATCATTTTTGACAAAAAAGGTCACCAAAACTCTCTTCATTGCGATTCACCTACAGGAATATACAAGCATAGCTGAAAAGCGTGTTCGTACAGTGAAAAACCATACCGGAAACAAATTTAGAACCTTGGTGTAAAAATAATACTAGTAGCACACTGTAGCAGGGTTTATGCGCCAAGCTAGTACTACTATTTAAAAGTGTTCAAGTGAGGGAAAAAATTATAATTTTATATTGGTATAAAATAGGGCTGGTTTTGTAGACAGTACTTGAGAGTACATTTTCCTCTTTCGAAAAAAAAAAATTAATAGCTCAGCCAATTTTCCCGTAATGGTATTTCAAAGTTGAAAATTTGTATATTTTTACATCCAACAAAACTTTAAAACCAGTACACATAATGAAATTGAAAAATTTACATCAAAACTACATGTCATGGTCTACGGCTTGAAGCACATGAAAACCCATTGTAAAAAATGTTTGTATTAAAAAAAATTGCTAAAAGTAACAAAACATTAGCAAATGTTAGAAATTTTTTTAAATACAAATTTTTTTTTGTAATGGGTTTTATACTTCAGCCGTAGACAGTGATATGCAGTGTTAATGTGATATTTTCCACTTCATTATGTTTACCGGAGTTTCAAGTTATATATGAAGTAAAATATGCAAACATATACTTAGAAATGCTATGAGAAAATTGACTGATTTTTTTTCCGTAAGAGGAAAACGTACTCTCTGGTAAAGTCTATAAAACTAACAATATTTCATACAAATGTAAAATTATAATTTTTCCCCGCTGGAACACCCTTAAAAGTCATACTTTTACCACGAACCGCCTGTAGTTATAACGACTTTTTTTTTCGTGGCCAGGGCCACGCAGAGTAGAGCCCATTTCGTCTCCCTGCAACCACACACCCCTTCTGGGTAATGCAGGGAGAATAGGTTGCCTGTTATATATATTATTTTTATTACTTAATGTCGTTTGCCATTTTCATTGCTGTGGTCATCATATCCATGGAGCTATCTTGTTTTGATTTAATTAGTAATTTTCCTCTGTTTCATCTGGTCGAACTCTTCAAGTCTCTTGAAGTTATAACGGCCAACGGCAACGGCAGTTATCGTCTGCTGCGGCAAGGGCAAACAACGGGGCGTAAAGGAAGCCGCAGAGTGCAACTTCATGAAGTTCCAGCCGGCCCGGGGAAGCGGACTACAACTCGCGCCGTTAAACGGGATAACCAATTTTCCACCCAAAACTTGGCTGGCGGCGCTGGGAAATGCGCTAGTTGGTCGGCATTTTCCCCTCAACCCCCTCACTTCCCCTACCACCCCCCGACACGACCCCCTGAGAACTCCACGTCTGCCTCGACCGCACTCTAATCAAACTACAAGCCCCACCGACTCCTTTCAATCGGCCTCGATTTAATCAGGACCTAGGACCCCCGAAGTCCCCCATCCCCCATTCGACCCGCGCTCCTCGCCCACCGGTCAAATTGCGCCACGACACACGAACCCCCCCGCGGCTGTACAGGTGGCCTTTGTCGGGCCGCCACACGAGAATCCTGCTGGTTTTGTGCGTGGATACCCCTTGTGTTTTGGCAGTTAGGTCTGTTGGTCTAAAGGAAGGGGGCAGGGAGGCTGTTTGCCGAATTACCTCGTTGCCATAGCTCAACTACTGATATACGTCGTTTCACTTTGTCATCCGCGCACAATTGAACCCAATAATAACGTTATTGGTAATCGATTATACTCGATCGTTATCACTGTTAATCTCCGATTGAAATACTCCTGTAAACAGGGACAGGAAAATTTCGCGAATTCAATAACCTGCATGTTAGAATCAAATATCCTGTGCACACTCTAGCCCAGACAAATTTGTCCACTACCTTTTACTCAGCAGAACAGCAAACAATGAACAAATAAACCGGGCTCGAGTATGCATACAACAATGGATCCTAGCATGCAGGTAATTTAATCGGCGAAATTTCCCTGTCTCTGCCTGTAAATTATGTTCATAATCAGGCCCATGGATATAAACCAAACCGCTACTCAGAGCGTCGGAAGAAAAACTGTAAATTTTAAGATACAAGCGGTACTCTCTACTTTCATACATTCAACTTTCGTACGTTTCATACTTTCATACAACAGTCTATAGCGTCCATAATTAATCTTTCACAAAATGGTTTCAGATTTTCATACACAAACTCAGTTTCCCAGTCAGTCAAAACTGTCAATTACACATGATTTTTTTTCTGAATATGTACCTCCAATTCAATGCTGCACAGCAGTTTTCAAATATTAACTTATTATGTAAATATCAAATAATTATGGAAGAATTAAGCCTACGTGTGAATCTGTAACAAAAAAAAACAGCCTTTTAATTATTGTTTGTGGTTATGGAAGAACGTTTTGGCATTTTTTCGTAACAGAACTCTTGTTTAACACGCAAGTTTATCATTCAACTTTCATAGATTTGACTTTCATATATTTTTCCAGAAACACACACATGATGGTTGAGAATTTCCTGCACTTTACACATTGCACTTGTTCAAGTGCAGTAGTGTGAACACAGGCCATTGAAGTACCATGACTCTCAGAAAACCAACAGTGACACAAGAAAAAATAAAACGAGTCGAGTCAACAATAATAAACCATAAAATATCCCTCGAGTAATTATGGGCATTTTAGGCCACTTTTTGTAATAAATAATGCAACCTACGTAACTATAGAATTGTGTAGGTTGTAAAATGGTCAAAAGTTAACATATGAGGTCACAAGAAATAATATTTCATAATTATTATTCTAGTCAAAATAGTCTTGAAAAGTACTTACTTTATCTAAAGAATTCTTCAAAATGGGAAAATGGTAACGGGATGTATCTCCTCTTCCCTCCTACCTATTACCCTCACCCTCTGTGTTTCCCTAGTTGTTGAATATATCTGGCAAATGAATAGTGGTCTGGCCACTAGCATCCTACCAAGGCGTACCGGGTTCGAATCCCGGCCTAGTCGCCTCCGATTTTTCTCCAAATGGGGACCGTGGCTGGCATTTTACCTGCTGCAATGAACGAATTGCATTACTAAGATTGTTCCTGAAATGGCTTGTGCTCATTTAGACAACTGGACCAATAAACAACATGTGTAATAGCCCTTATTGGTTGTAAATTTCACTAAATAAAGCACATGTTTCACTAACAAATGGCGTCTCATATACAGAAGACGTATATCACTTGCTGCTGAGTAGCCTACAGTTCAGTCCACAAATTATTTTTTTTTTGCTACGTCCTCTTTAGATGAAACTGTGAATAAAAAGGTTAATGGCGGCACAAGAAATCATGCTCAACAAATTACATCATTATGGGTAAAATTTTGGTCACTAAGTTGGCAAATATTATCAGTGATTGTTTTATTGTATTTTTTTTATGTTGGCTTTTAGAAACGTTAAACTTTCCATTTGCGTTTTTGGATTTTATTAATATAGTACAAACTCGTATACACATTAAAGAAAATGTAATCTAAGAAGAAGATAAATGTATTCGTCATTGCCCTCGCGGGAATTGAACCCGCACCTTTACTTGGCTTACGTGCTCCGAGTGTGAAGACCGACAATGGCGGGCAATCAAGGGGAAGGTGGCAGTTTCGACGAAGGGCGTAAGTCGACAGACTTTACGATTCTGCGAAAGGCGTGAGGAAGTAAGAGTTTTTTCCTGGGAAAGGTGTGGGGGGGGGGGAAGTTAAAAGAGCCGGGAAGCTGTCAGCAGCCTCCAAGCCGGCTCCTAATTGGCTGCGATCTGCCACGGCGCCGATGGTTCGTAAGGGGGTGAAGGGTAGAGGGGGGTCCATGCGGGAAATCTAGACGGCAATTTCTGTCGCATCGCTCGGCAGAACCGTTCAAGAGGAAGGAAAAAGTGGGGAGGGGGGGTAACGATGCCCCCGGGGGAAATCGATCGGAACCGGATATGATTAGGGATTCCTTTTTTTTTTCCTCCGACGACGCCAAGAGGGTTGGAGAACGTCTCGTGCTCTAGGGCAGAATCGAACCCGCGCCATGTTGGAGAAGTATGTTGTGCGTATCTAGAGAAGTGATAGGAAGAGGAGCCGGTGAAAAAAAGAGAGAGAGGGGGGGGGGAAGTTACCATGCCCTGAACATCGAGTTACACGCGGCGTCCGATTGGCCGTGAAATAAAAGGCGAATAAACAAAAGAGAAATAAATTAATAGTAAAAAAATTTAATTCAATAATATCCATCAATTTATTACATTACACAATTTATATGATATAAAAGCTTGTCGCGAGATTTACCTATTTTATAAAACACGTATATATGTTCTTTAGTACTTATGCCAAGATGAAGTTACAAATTGTATTCTTGTTTATCTACACAGGTAAATCTTGTGACAAACTTCTATATAATATAAATTGTGTAATGTAATAAATTGATGGTTATAATTTGCTTTTAAATTTAAACAAAATTACCAGACAGATTTTTGATATATGCTTTTCTTTAGGCGTAATAGAAAAATATTGCAAAAAAACTAGAGAACATGACCTTGAGACATGCCCCTAATAATGACTTCTGACAAGGATGCAGCATAATCCCGACGTTAGGAAACGCTCGAGCAACAGAGCTTCTGAAAAACTTGGACTAAAGTGCATGACCTTTGCACAGTCTTGATTGAAAAGGAATTAGCTGTTGGAAGGGAGGGGGTGGGGGAGGGGGGATAAGGTTAGGGCACCCGCCACAGAAGCAACCTATGGACGAGAAGGTAATTAAGAGCGACTGCCACTCTGCCGCACGGCCAGATATAGACTCTAGGACCGTTAAAACACTCCCCACAACACAATGCCTGCCGCCGGCAGTCATTTATCAAAATCAATTATCTCCTCCCCATTCCTTCATCTCTCTTCGTCCCACCTTCCATCCTTCTTTATCGCTTCCTGCCAAGACTCTCCACTCGTCCCGGCTTCTTCCCCCCTCCCGCCGATAAAGTAATTTGTCAACCGCGGAGTGAAGACAAACAGTGGGGGAAGTTAAGAAGTGCGGCAGCGAGGGCAGAAGTAACAAAAACACCCCCCTCCCGCCCCTTCATCTTAGCCAAGCACCCTTGTGCCTCAGAGGTGCAGCGAGACGAACGGAAGATGACACATGGTCCCCTGATTACTTCCCTCCAAGTTTTCCCGCTGCGTCGCCCCGGCGTAGATTTATAACTCGCGGATGAAAGTGCTGACGTTGACGCGAGAAGAAGAGGAGTAAAAAAAAAAAAAATACAAGCGAGGAACACAAATACCTCGCGAGAGGCTCTCCAGAGACATGAGTCCTTCGGGTGAGGTCAGCATAATGCTCCAGCAGACAGTGATTGATCAATTAGAGCTCACCAATGGTGTACTAACAAGTGGCTGGCGGCAGTGGTGTGCAGAGATTCGGTCGACAGAATCAGGCGGCGTACTTAAGGGTGTTCCTGTGCGATAAAATCATAATTTTATATTTTTATGAAACAATATTAGTTTTATAGGCGATATTTGTGAATATAATTTCCTCTTATAAAGCTCTCATAGTTTTCTCAAAGTCAAAATTTGCTGTGCCATGCAAATAGTGGAAAACAATTGTCTTACGCAAGCGAAATAATTCAAGGTGAAATAAAATATCATGGACTACGTAATAAAACATTTAAAAATATCCCATTAACTATTTTTTATTTTTAAAAAATGTTTAATTTGAATTTTTTTTTGTACTTCTGCGACCTTTTTAAAAAATCTAAATATTACAATGTGGGTTTTAAAATGTTTTATTGCAGAGCTCGGGAAATGTTAGTTCACAGTGAATTATTTAATTTAAGTAGATCAATTAGTTATCGCTATTTGCACGACAGCATAATAAGCAAATTTTGATTTTTGACGCACCGTTATGAGAAAACTATGAGCGCTAAAGTTGTTTTGAAAGAAGAAACTGTACTCACAAGTGGCGTCTACAAAACTAACACTATTTCATATAAACATAAAATTATGATTTTATCGCACTTGAACACCCTAAAGAGTTAGTGGGCGCTGCATTATGATTTTTTTTTTTTTTTTACGTTTGAGGCACAGAAACGGGGAAGGCGATAAGTCGAATATAACACGCCCATCAAACACCTCATCGCCTCTAGGCGCGGAGGACTGAACTACCGTGCAGTGTTTACGTAGAAACCGTTTTTCAAAGCGACTTCAAGCGATGACCCTGTTATTTTATTTGTGGAAAGTATGTGGTAAAGTCCAATGCAGGTTTCTATGATTTTGTTTTACGATTATGGTTGATACTTTCTCAGCTACAGCGATGTGAAGAAGTAATTTTTAGCAATATTTGGAAATAAAGTTTTTAAATAGCGGACGTCCTTTTCAAAATCATAGGGACATTGTTTGAAGTGTCTTCTTTTCATAGATAAACTCAACAGAAATATTTTCAATAGTCACATTTAACAAACACTTTCCGTACCTCACTACAGCAAGTCTCACACGCCAGGTCCACTGACCGTTAAGAGGGCGTGGTAGATAAATAATCGCTAAGTTATACAATATTGCGATCTACACTTTTTGAAAGTCGATATAGAAAAACAATACAACAACAATAATTGACAATTACATTTGGCCAATTTTATTGACAAATAATACATTACAATTCTAAACTGATGCCTTTAGCGCGGTAATATTTACCATGCATTCTCAAGGGTGTCAACGTGGAGACAAAATCGTAATTTTAGATTTGTACGAAATAGTGTTAGTTTTGCAGACGTTACTAGGTAGTGAATTTTCCTCTTACAATAAATTAGTTCAACCAGTTTTCCCCATAATGGCACTTCAAAGTCAAAATTTAAAGTTTTTTTAGCTCTTATGGGTCCCAAAACCAATAAACACAAATATATTAAAAAATTCACACTGAAACTACATGACACGGGCTACGTTTTAAAACCCATAACAAAATGTCTTTGTATTTTAAAAACTTTCTAACATTTTGAATTTTCTTTTTTCCCCTCGATTCTTTTTAAAATACAAGATTCCACTTCGGTCAACTTTCGGGAGAACGGAAAAAGTGTTTTGAAAATTAACTATAGGTTGAATGGGAAAAACTTAAAATTAAACTTTTGTTTGTTAGGATTTAAGGAAAAGGTACATCGCCTGAAAAAAAATACTAATTTTCATGTACAGAAAGTTACGTGCATTCGAAGTTGTAGGAATGTTTTCCTTTTTAAGCTCAATGAGTTGAAAGTCCTTTGAAGTTCGATAAAACAATAATTTACAGACATGTGCTCATAATACAAGTGCTATGAATTACGTAAATAGTATGTTATATGCAATCATACTTGCACTATACTAACCAAACATTTACAACGTTTCTGCTGTACATTTACAACACAATAGACTACATTAACAAAAAAAAACCACTACTGCAGAAACACTCGCGGGATGAGCCAATCATGCAATAACGCCGAGGTTAAGAGGAGTCCTTCGCCGGTGTCAAATTTCCACCTCTGACGCGTGGGAACAGCGTAGCAATAAGAGCCCACTGGCTCCCATGCTTGACGAGAAGCATATCGCCTCTATTCGCAGCGCGCCAAACTGGCGTGGAATGTTTTCGATGTAGTCTTTTTCCTACGGGACTTTAAGCGTTGACAACAACATTTTATTTTTGAATAGTATGAAGTAAAGACCAATGCATGCCTCTCGTTTTGCACTTTACGAATTCAGGTAATATTTTCGGAGAGACAATAGTCTAAATAAATAAAAAAAAAAACGTTTATCATGTTTCTAACAAGCATGCTGCATTTTTAAAAAAATTGAAGCATGGTTTCAAGTGTGTACTCTTTTCATAGATAAACATAATATGAATAACTTAAGTGGTTTCGCGTAAAAAATAATACGCGTAACACGCTGCAACGCCGTCCATGCGCCAGCCGAGGACTCCTCTTAAGAAGGCAATGTTTTACTTTTACAGCTCACTCAAAATACAATGTCGTATACCGGTGTAAGGAGTAACGGAATCATTTTTTTCTCTATCTCCAGTAAATTTTCAGAAAAATACAGAATACTTTAATTTTTCATCTCACCCGTTCAATTAAATATATCGCGTGAATCTCGCGATTGTGAACAAACACATCCCCTCTAAAAATCACTATTGATTGCAAACAAATAGATAGTTGGCTGTGTAAAAAAAATATGAACGTACATAAATATGGCTGCTTATGCATAACCGCTATCACAACATTTTCAGTGTGGCGCGCAAGAACGACCACAAAAGTATTTACTCATAAATGTTAATACATACTCATTTTTATTTCAACTAGCTTATGCAATACGAAAGTAAACTTCCCAACATTAATATTTTTAAGCAACGTCCTATGTTCTTCTTCTGGGGTGATTTACCGCTGTGCACTTGTGCACAAGAGGATCGTTAATTTATAAAGGCAGCACTGCAACGGAAACAATTTTCGAGCAAAGGAAACGCAACTTAAAGAGAATATTACATCAAGCGACTGTAATTACACTTGCAATATTCAATGATGTAATGCTGTTCCACAGTTTAACTAGATCGCGTATTTTGGAAGCCTTTCTGTCATCTGCCGACTAGTTTCTATTGCGGCCGAACTTTCCCGAAACTGGACGAACCCCGCATTACAAAGTCATATTTTCAGCTCATAAATTATGAAGTACTGACAAACCAACAGACTTGCGGTTTAGAAACGACCGCGGGTTTGAAATACTCTCCCAGACCGCAGGTTTCATTTCAAGCAACATAACAACCAGAAATTTCCCCGTTTACGAACTTTGTCCGGCCAAAATAAAGCGTTCTACTTTTAAACTCGAAACTGGTCGATTACAACTGATAAATACTATATCAAGTAGTACATTATTTCACATAAATGTAGCAAATTTTCACAGTTTTTAGGACACCAGCGGCATAGTAAGAACATAATTAGTTGGTTTGACGCACCATTAGTCAAAATTTCCTGACTAAAATGAACCTGGTATATCAATTTCACAATGTGTGTAAGTATACGCAGGATACGTGACAAACATAACTTCAGCTTTTAACAATGTTTCCGTAGTAGTATGTTTTCAACGAAACTAAACGCAATGACACTGCAGTTTTATTTATGGATAATTATGTTCAAAAATGCCACCCGGATTCGTAAAGCACGAAACTAGAAGCATGATTTGACGTTCAAGCCGTTTACGGCCACTTCGTTGGGTCCCAAAAATCACGTTCCTACACTGAAATAAGAGTACAGTTGTAGGTACCGTATTTCTTTTAAAATAGGGACAACAAAACAGTTTGGTTGTTGGTACTACTGTGAACTGATCCTTCAACAATCTGTTTGTAGAAGAAACAAAGAGCCTTGTTGTTTCTACAAACCAGATGGTAACTTCTACAAAACAGATTTGTTAAAGGAACTACTGTTGAAACAAACTGTTTTGTTGTCCCTATTTTAACAGAATTATGGTACCTGCAACCATTGGCGCAACTAAGGGGGGGGGGGCTCTAGGGTACGGACCCCCCCCCCAAATAAATAACCAAACAAGGTCTTAAAAATTACAATTAATTTAATACTGAATAATCAGTGATACTGTTACCAGTAGAATATCCAATGTTTAGCAATGAAAACTGCTAAAATAGCACTATTTTGTACCTTGAAATTCGAAATTTTCGGACCTCCCCGCTTGATGATGTGGTGGGTGATCCTTTATAATATTCGCAGGATAGCCATCTTTCCCCGTCTGAAATTCATAAATTCTGACTACGTTATTGATTACAGGAAGGGGTAGCTTGAGTATAACAGTATTCACAGAATTGTGCCCTCTCCAAACGTCCATTCTAGTTGCGTCTATGCCTGCAACTATACTCTTTATTTCAGTGTAACAAGTGTGTTACACTAAAAATTATAGGGTAAATCGACATTATATCGCGATATACTTTAACATTTGCGGGCTTCAAAACATTGGGAAGGATCTGTACACAAGAGTTCTCTAAACTACCAACAGAGAGAAGACACGCGTACTTTCGACAATAAGAGACCAATATATCATACATAAGATCTTTACAAGACTGGAATTAGATTTTGGGACATACTCCATTGCGATGCAGAAGTCTGTCAAAGTTAACAAAAGAGATTACGAAAACACAAAAGCAAAGTGTGTTTTAGTAAACAGGACACATACAAAACATAAAATTCAATAAATGAAATGGGGTCAAACACAACACGGACAGTCAAATGAGAAAATACGAGTGTTTAATATATTTTATCTGTTTGTCATTTTGCCAACGTTGGCCTCAATTCTGTGCTGTCTGCCTTGGTATTGTCTGGTGATTTCTTTTTCCTTTCTTTTTCTTATTTGGAGGACCTTGTTGTGTTTTATCTGTTTCCATTTATGAAATTTTATGCTTTGTATGTATCCTGTTGACTAAAGCATACCCTGCGTATGTTTTCCTGCTCTCTGTAATTTTCTTTGAAAGACATCTGCATCGCAATATCGTATGTCTAAAAACTGTACCTTGTACCATATATGATCACTAGAGGGGTGAAATTTCGTGAATTAAATGACCTGCATTTTGGAATCAAATATCCCGACCATTTGTCCACTAGCTGCTACTCAGTGGAACAGCAGACAATGGACGAATGAACAGAGCTTGATTATGCATAGGATATTGGACTCTTAACATGCAGGTCATTGATGTCGTGAAATTTCACCATTTCTAATGAACACAATTAAAACGTGTCACATATTTCTGGCACTGAAGTTTTAAGTCTTAGTATCACCAATTAGGGTAGGTTTACCCTACAAGCGTAGTTTCAAGTGGGTATTTTTTTTTATTTTTAGACGAGCGTATTAGGAATTAGTTCTGCAGATTTCGCGTACAAAAAAAAAATACAAACTTGACTCGCTACAATACCGTTCATGCGCCACGTACATAGGTATATTAACTGTGTTTTTTATTTTGTAGTGCCCGAGAGGGTAGCAACAGGCTGCAGGGGAAAACGTCGGCTCCGGAAGTCCGCGGATGCTGCGGGCCGCAGATCACGTACACCGAGGCCTAGGGGTTGAAGTGGGTGAGAGAAAACAAGGTCCAAGGGAGAGAGAAAAGAGACGAAAGACAGGAGAAGACGTACGCGGGGACAAGCCAGTGGTAACGACGTCGCTAGTGTCTCAGGGGCGCTGCATTATCGACCCTGACGTACGTATCTGCCCTCCCGAATACCAACCCCCCCTCACCCCTCACGGGCCACTAACCCTAACCCATCGCTCTCTCCCCGAGGGATGGCGCCGGGCGGAAGCGATGGAACAAATCGGAAACGCAGCACGGGGTAAGAATCCCAAAACGCGGTGGGGAATATAACGGAGGGGAGGGGGAGAGATTTTCGGCGCGGCAGGTTCGCAGTTGAAGAGGTCTTCGAGGACCTTCTTTCAACCTTTACGAATGAAGAGAAGTCCTTTAGCTTTGAGGAAATCCTCAAATAAGCAAATATCTATCGTGTTATATTTGCTCAGAAACTAATCAATATAGTTAAAAAAAATTTTGACGGGTGATATACGAAACGTAATCCGTATTTGTATGTTTAATAATGACTGAAAACATTTGTTCAGTAAAAAAAAAACTCTTAACACTGACTGTACAGTTTGAAAGAAAGAGATTATGAGAAAGGATAGGTGATAATTACGTACCCATCTTATTTCTGGGTGTCAGTTTTAGGTGGAAAGCTTGTTTAAAAAAAATAGTTTTACAAGTAGCTGAGCAAAAACTATATAATGTGAAAACAAAAGAGTAAAAATTCATCAAAGGGAATGATTTGAAAGATCGCAACACACACACTGATTATGTTTTTATTACCGAAAAGCTCTTAGGGTACAGTACAGTCCGATAAGCAAACAATGAACAAGATAAGTTCATATGACTGAATACGTCGTCGGGTCGGCGCCCGCCTGCTTGCCTTGTAACCAGCGTTGCAACTTACGAAGGGAACAAACACTTCAAACGACATCGGAATAGTAGTTCCAAAACATCACGTTAATTAGATAGACCATTTCAGAGCACCTCAAAATTGCTAAAAACGGCTTTTTCAATCGATTATATCTAAACAACTACTGAAGGAATTCGTGTGAAACTACAATAGAGAGGTGTATTGGACTTTACTTAAAATTTTCCAGCAATAAAAAGATGGGGTGAGCACTGAAAGTGTCAGCCAGGCAAGTGTTCTACGATACCACTGCACGCCGTTTCAGTGTCTTGCGCTAGAGGCAATACCGCGCCAAATGAGCCGGTCAATTTCGCCCTTGACGCCGTACCTCACTCACACAAACACACGGCCACCAGGCGGGCGCCTTAGGGCTGTTCCAATGCCAAATCTTCTCGTGAGCAATATCATTTTTAATGGCTTTATGCATCGAAATCCGTGTCTCACTAACACTATCGGCGCATGATAGAGTGTGTTGAGTCGATATGTAAAGATCAGTGCACAGATATTTGAACCTGTCGACCAATAGTCAGAGAGAGAGAGAGAGAGAAGGTACGCTACTATCGGTTGTTATCACGCGACTCTATACCTCGCCATGGCAACTTATCACGTTGTAGAAGATGTGCACTTGTTACTTCCGACATACACCACAACGAGACGACAGTTCGCATAGCTATAAACTGGGTACCGTTGTAATCAGCAAGAATGCCACCATTCGCTAAAAACAAAATATTTGATCGATATGAAAAGCTTTTTGTTTCTTAGTGTACCAAAGATGTTGCAAACTTTCGACATAAAATATTTAACTTTTTTAAAAATACAAAACTACATTTTTTATTTCTTCATTTCGTACCATTTAGCATGTAGGTCACTTCATCTAATTCCAGTGTAAATTATTTCATTTTAATAGGCATGCAAGTTTTCTTTGGGTGTATGATGCCGTAACAGTGTAAATTTACTTCAACATGCTCTTATAGGAATATTATGCATTCTAAATTTTTTTTCATGGGCGGGTAATGTAGTTTGGCTACTAGTAACGTGCACATAACTAAAGTTATTTTAATTGAATTATGATTATGAATGTTCACATTTGAACAGCCTTATTTCGTTTAACAGTGCTATGGATTAGAAAGCTCAATGTTAGTAATCTGGAAAATGACAATTTACTTCGCTACTTTCTCTGGCTTCGGCATAGCGTGACATTTTATGCTTGTGCTTATGGAGTAAAATTCATTCTTCAGGACAGTTAGGTTTTCACTCGACATTATCTCCCTACACGGAAGCATTACGTCGACCATATACCAACACCAGCACATTTGTTTTATATTTTCTTTAATCGAATACGGGTGGAATTTTCACAGATCCTACAGACTAAAAAAGCCGTTTATAGACATTCTGGGCGGGTACATAAAATCGCGTTTTTAAACAGGGTCTAAGCATATTGCATTTTCAAACTTAAAATGGCAGTTTGAATTGTGTGTCTTTTTACTAGATAAGCAAATATATTGCACTTTAAGCAGTTTTGTTACAAAAATAATAATTAATGCTCACTGTAACATATTTCAAGCTCTGATAGGGAAGCCCCTTAAGGGGATTAGTGAACGCGACTTAAAAGGATAAAAAATGTTCTTAACTATGTACGATCCTTTTTAGAGTGGTCACTGTGGTTACCCGCACGCAGTTATTTGCCGACAACAAAATTGACGGTTGCAGGTACAATCTCAAGGACTTTAGAAGTTCATGCACACTTCCAGAAAGCCCGTTCTTGGGCATGTCTTACGTCATAACATTATCAGTGAGGAAAATAATTAAAATAAAACCTTTACCTAATGTTTTGAAGTACTTTATTACTGATTTGACCAATCAGTAGTCGACTAGAATGAAACTATACTTTATATAAAATTGTTTAATTTCCATACATATCATAGTTTCACTCTTGGCAACTTCTGATTGGCCAACTCAGTAATAGAAGTACTTTAAGAGAAAGTGTTAAAACATTTTATTGTATTTTCAGTTATTAAGCCATTACATTTATTCAAATTGTGATATCAAAAACTTCTTTTCGATAAAACAAAGGATATATTCTCGGTAAACTTCTTGACATAAATAATAAAGGAATCTGTCATTGGTTCATCATGCAGAATTATTGCAAGGGAATTACAGGTTAACTTTCAAGAATTCTCGTGCAATGATTCTGCATGACAAATTAATGAAAGATTCCGTTACAAGCAGTTACCATGAATATATCCTATGCTTGTCGAAGAGAAAAATTTGATGGTTTAATTTGAATAAATGTTATGGCTCAAAAACTGAAAACACAATAAAATTGTCTAAGTAAAGATTTTATTTTAATTCTTTTCCTCAGTGATAATGTTATGACATAGCTCACTAACTGGCGTTCTAAAAGTGTTCAGCGTGAACGTCTTGTGACCTCATAAACGCCGCATGAATGCAGTTGCAACTAGCAGTTTTGTTGTCGGGACAAGTAACTTCATGTGGCTACTCTAAAAGGCCCCACGTAAAGTGTTAACAATCTTTCTGTTTTCCATGCACCAATCCAATTAAAAAAATCTACACACACAAAGAAGCCCCGAAACCCAGCCGTTCGATACGGCACACACGGGCGGCGACCGAACACCGTCCCGTCAAAGTTCACCTACAGAACCGACGCGTGCGTCATTCCTACCCCTCCCCTCCAACCTGAGAGGGTGAGCTTTGTGCGCCTGAGAGCGGGCACTTTCAATCAATTTCTCCGCGGGCCAGGTTCGCCGCCGGAAGCGGTGTTTGTGGGGGAAGAGGGTGGATGGAAGGAAGAGGGGGTTGTTTCCAACCAACCCCGCACACACGCACACGAGGGCTAATAATGTTGATGGCGCGTCCGGCGTTTGATGTGCGACCCAGGGGGGGGGAACACCGGTCGTCGCGTCGTCGTACCCTGGCGCCGTCGGCGGTTGTTCGTCCAACCCCCTTCTGTCCCTCAAAGGACAGGTAGCCTACCCTCTCTCCACCCTTTACCAACCCCCATTTAAATGGCAATTACCCGGTGAAAACAAACACGACGCGACGTGCTGCCCCCGAGGTGGGACGTCCCGCGTCTTCCGACGAAGAGCGCGCGTGGCTCGCACACCTGTTGCCCGACTCTGACGAGCGAGTCGTGAGTGTGTGTTTCCTTGTCCCACGACACACAAGAGTACACACGTACACAAACACGAGGTGCCCAGGGAGCTACCGTCAACGGATGCGAGCTTCGCCGACAACCGAGCTTCTGGCCACTCGGGTGGTAAGTGAAGCCACCATACGGACATTGATTATGTAAAAATTGAAACAAGTCGTTCCGCGGTGGGCGTAGATAAGATTTAAGTTGGTTACGGAAAAGGATTTTGGTGGAGGCGGTGGTGGTTTGTGGGGAAAGGGAGGAGGGGGGTGGAACATCAGCTAATAGAAACAATATAATTTGTAAACTGTAGATTTGTAGACAGTTAAACCTCAAAAAAGTTCTTACTAATTGTATGTACTTTGCTGTCAGGCTTTGCTTGCAATTACATGTAGAATTTACCATAATTAAATATATGAAGACAAAAGTAGCAATTAAGAACATGCCGGCCTGTTAACCTGAGAATCGTCTGTTAAGAGTTCCGGTACTGGCGAAAAAAAAAAAACTTATTGGTAACAAGGCTATGAGTTGTTGAATAATCTATACCAAAGAGGGATAAACACGATATGGATAAAATTGAAAGGAAAAAACTATCTCATTTAAAATTAAATAGTTTAACTATGGCATACCATCTGTGGGCTGTACACGTGGTGGACCATTGCTTGTACAGGCATTGCATACAAGTTGATGGCTGTGAAGGGATTCATTGAATGGCTATTACTGGCCGGACAAATGGTTCATTCATGGTTTACCACTGATTAGTCATTACTGGGCCAATTCGGGATATCGCATGAGTGCATTTCCTTGCCCAGTAATGGTACCTGGTGCATTCCACCAGTTGGTTAACTGTTTTCCAGCATTGCATACCAGCTGTAATTCCATTGATGGGTCTCATGTATTCTGCTACAAGGGACGATTTGCACGAGGCCAGATATATATCCCGATCAAAACCACACATAATAATGCATCAGAAGTGTGTAGAAAATACCATATTTTAACACTCTTAACCGTAATCGGTAAAGGTTTACTGAATATCAGCTTTCACCCATGTAATTTGTCGAAATCGCTTCATCGGAAATCAGAACAGGAAAAAAAAAAACATGTAGTGAGTTAATAGTCGAAGTATTCCGATTTAGGCCGTGTTTTATTTTGCCGTCTAGGGGCCCTACCACTCTTCAAGCCCTTGAAAAGTGCATCGTGGAAGTGACGTCACACATGCCGCTTTTCGAATTCACAGCAATGGCTCATGTGCACCCTAGATTGTCGCCTTCAGCCAAGAGGACGAGCCACTTACCCTTCATGAGCCCTAGATCCGAATTCACAAAATGCACTCTACTTCATGAAGGGAACAAGGGCTTAGGGCTAAAGGGCAAGCGGATGTGGGAATCGTGCCGGATGATGCCGTTGGTATGCGGGTTTTCTCGGGGATCTCCCGTTTCCCCCGCCCTTTCATTCCGGCGCAACTTCACACTCATGTCACCGTTCATCAGCACTGCAGACCTCGATGGCCAGCGTTGACCAAAACCTTTCACTCACTCAAGGTGAAGTGATCAAAGGCAAATTGCACTGAAATCGAACACGGACTTTGTCTCGTGCGAGAATTATTTTCCCTCCACATGGCAACACTGCTCCAGCCCATGTGAGATGGCGGGCCGCCAGGCGGCTCCTGGGCGATGTCTACCCGATGTTGCGATAGTCGCGGCAGGCACAGAAACAGGGTCGCATATCTGCTCGCAGGCGTCGCGGCCTGGTGACAAGGCTGCTTGCTATTGGCGGCCTGTGTTGCGCAGTCTTCTTAGTAACACGCAGAATGTTTCTGCCCGGGCTCGCCTCGCCCCCGCTACTTGGCTTCCTTCCTGCACGTGTCTTTCTTGTTGGAAGACACCAGCGTTACGCGGCCACTGTCGCCTCCTATCCCTCCTCCTTTATTCTCTGTTTCTCACTTTTTCTTTCAGGGATTTGCTTCCTTTTACTTTAACGGTATCATATTTGCTTATTTAAATTTCGTTTTCTTAGTTTCTCTATCTTTGTTTTCTTTTTATTTATTTATTTATCTGTAGACTAATTCTTCGTTTTGCTCCCCTGTATATTTATCCCTCTAATTCTATTTATTTCTACTCTTTATACGTCATTATTTCTCTCTGTTCATCTACATTTCTATCTATTTATCGGTCTGTGTGTATATATCACACTGTCCTCCACTTAGTATCTCTCTCTTCATCAGTATCTCTCACTCCCTCTCTTCATCAGTATCTCTCACTCCCTCTCTTCATCAGTATCTCTCACTCCCTCTCTTCATCAGTATCTCTCACTCCCTCTCTTCATCA
>PNEQ01039057.1:32444-51063 GCA_003012365.1 Medauroidea extradentata | reverse complement strand
ACTGGGCCCCCACGTAGTAGATACCACTGACGTCCACGTCTCACGATCGGCGTCCTCGTCCTCAGCTAGCCTTGTATACCACGAGCAGTAGAAATGGGTATGCCACCACCCCATTTATCAATGTAGTATCGTAGTCAGCCGACATGCACATATTGGCAAAATCATTTAAGATTTCCCGCAGTAATTACGTAGTACGGTTCCCATTTTCGCCAATTCCTGTACTAGTAACCTTTACTACGTTCTCCACCAACACTACTCTTATAAGCCCAACGGTCAACTATACTGTGCAATAGTGTCTGAACATGCCGGTTAACTCCGTCAACTTGAACTAGCCACAACAAGCTACTACACTCGACTCTCCGCGCTCGGGCCCGCTCGAAACACAATCGCGCGCCCCTAGCGGCTCTTTACATAATTAACAGTCAAAGAAGCTCGTTCCCAAAGATAACACTTTACCATACAAAGTACAAATAAAGATTAATACAAACCCATATATATATATATATAATTCATATCTGCCAAGTTACGACATATTTATAAAATTATAGACATACTAGAATACTTTTCCTAACTTGGTGTATATTTACACGTCTGGTCCGCAGTGACGTTACTAGATACTCATTCCTGAGACGGCCACGTCTCAACTTCTTGGAAGTAACCGAGCCAATAATAAAACAGTAACTAAATACAGTCCCATTTCACAGTGTCAGCGAGCAGCTAATAAACAGTTTCTGTCTGCACGATTTAACATATATTCATGGAACTTAGTCTACAGGTCAGTGAACCCGCAAATTTTTCCGGCTTCTATCCATTGGCTGTCGTCGAAGTAACCAGCCACTTTTACTGCAGACCTGGTAACTGTCGTTCAGGTCTTGTTTACGTGCAGTTTTCATATTATATCATCTTGTACATAACATCTTTGCTCGTCTCATGTGTGTTCCTATGACGTTCAATCGATTTCGATAAAACTTCGGTGAGTTGTGCGTGTGCGCGCAATTTTTCTGCCATTTTTTTTAGTAAGTGAAGGGGTGGTCAAAACGAGGTACCGAAATGAATTAGTAAAAAAAAAACTTCGGTTAGTTGTTGTGGTTCCCCGCTAAAGTTTCTGCCAAAATGGTTGGGGAGGGGGTGAAAAACAAGCAGAACGGGGCACCCAAACATTTAATGAAAAACATTTGGTGAGTTGTGCGTGCTCCTGCGGAAGTTTCAGGCAAAAAATGAAATATAATTGGCTGTGTATCGGGGAGAAAGAAGGTGGCAAAAAGGGGTAGAGGCACAAAAATGTGTAGTCAAAAATTTTGTGGAAGAAAAGTGGTATTGAATTATCTCAAGAATCTGAAGTCAATACGCTTCCACCCAGAGGAGCAACATTTAACAAAAGTTCTCCACGGATTGTATAATTACTAGAGACACTGGAAATTCGCGAAAATATTTAACATAGTCTCCAATAAACTGTAGTATCTCAATCGTGACACGTGCGAACAGTTTTCTTGCAAATCACACATATTCTGTGTTAAAACTAAACAGTTCTAATTGGGCCTGTTGAAGAGGGACACAGTGATTCACACAGACGATAGCCAATATAGGTGCAAAATCTTCAGTGTTATACATAGCATGTTGGAGCCTAGCAAACAATCGAGTTTTCCCGCGATTTACCGGTGTCTCTAATAATTACATGTCTTCAAAAAATTGCTACCACAAAAAAACTGCCAACATATTTGTGATGTTTGCTATCGTTTAAGAGCCCTAGCAGGCACTAGATGCAGCGTCTGTGGTACGGAAACAGACATGCAACAGCTTCTCTATTTTCCTTTTACCATTCCGGTTACTATTTTATACGTTACAGTATTCTGAAAAAGCCATTTTTTTTTATTTAGTGGTGCTTCTAAACCATGTTGCTAAGCATGATATTTAGAGGCAATACTTTTTGGTGAAAATAAATATGCAACATTTTGTTTGAGTGCCTCGCATGCACATCTGCAGCTTTGCTTAATGGCCAGTGATTGGCTGTTTTTAGCTCTCAACATATCTGGGATCTACCCGCTAATCGCAGACGAGTGGTGTCGCAGTGAGGTTATTCTCACAGGCACAGTCAAATGAGTGACGCCTCTACACGAATGCAGCTGCCAATAACTACATACCAGAGCTGCAGATGTGAGCGTGAGGCATTGAAATAAAATGGGGCATAATTATTTTCACCAAAAATCATTGCCTCTAATGATATTTACAAAAATAATTGCCATATTTAGCAATCAGAAAGAGAGAAACGTAGTTTTTAATATGTTTTCTTTCGTAGCTAAAGACATAGAACGCTCGTTTAGTAATATTTCTAAGAAACGCTTTCTTCTAATAATCTGCAACAATGCAGGTGTATAGCGACCTTAAGCTTTAATAATAAATTACGCAAAAAACAGCAGAAACAGTGTAGTTTGACCTTACGGCACGGCATCAGTCGCCACATTGAATTATTTCATTTTTCGCTCTTATGAAGTTCTGAGAAGAAAAATGTGAAATCTGTTACTATAAAATTAATTATATTTACGTTGTGCTACAATGAAAGCATCGCAGTTGAACTTTTAACGTATATTTAAGTCGTAATCAGTCGAGTAAATTAAGAATATAAAAACAATTTTTTCGACTGGTTACGGCTTAAATATACGTTAAAAGTTCAACTGCGATGCTTTCATTGTAGCACAACGTAAATATAATTAATTTTATAGTAACAGATTTCACATTTTTCTTCTCAGACTTTCATGAGAGTGAAAAATAAAATAATTCAATATGGCGACTGATGCCGCGCCTTAACTTAGAGTACTGTGAAATTAAGGTACTTCGATTGTTACTTAGGATGTCTGATTTTACTATAAAATTGTCAGGAAACTTTAGTAATCTGAATGGAAATAAGTAACTTTGATTTGGAAAGTTGTCACTTTATCTTGAAGAACCTTGTTTGCCGAGTACTGCTTCACTTGTTACGCTCTCACGCGATGTCATTGCTGAAGTGACAATATCGATATGTGCCGTCGACGTCAGCTACGCATCGCAAGTGATTGCCAGTGCGGTGTGGAAGTGGCACGCACGACATGTAGGCATGGCGCCAACTATCACGACCTCACATGTCCTCTTTACCTGACCACAGCGTGCGGACATGTCGAGGTCACCGACTCTCCCGCACTCAATGCACGATATTGCAGCGATAGTCTGCACTTTGTTTCCGAAACCCTTACAAAACTCACACACATGCATAAAACTCTGCTCTTCAGCATGGACAGAATTATCACTTCTTATATTTTTATTTTTTTTTATTTCTATAGGGTTTTATTAACGTTCCTGGTTTTATGCACTTTGCAAGCTTATTGAGGGACGGCTTACAAGCTAACTAAACCTAAGGAAACGACACAAACATCCATGCCCGTACCAGGATTCGAACCCAGGACCTCCCGCACCGTAGGCCGGCATGCTTCCGACCATGCTACGGAGGTCGGGCACTTCTTAAATGTGTTAGTTTAATAGCGAGACGTGGTTTACCTACGAAGTGAACAGATAAGATCAAGGGAAGGTACCGTTGTGTTGTATTGAGTAATACAGATGTTAGTATCCTCCTAATGAAAGCATATCGATAAGGACAGGAAAATTTCGCTTATTCAACTACTCACATGCTAGAATCAATTGTCCTATGCATAATCAACCTGTCGGCTGGAATCCAAGAACACTATGTTTACATTACCATAACCTACTTGCTCCTTGGCTGCTGCCATAGCCATCTTTAGTAGAAGGCCGCGGCCTTAGATCTGGCAACCCTGCCAGGAAGGGTCATTATAACACTTATGTTAGCTCTTCAAAGGCAATGGCTATACCTGATTCGTTATTTTGCCCTACATACCGGCGAATCAGGTGAAGCCATTGCTGTTGGTGATGCGAAATAAGTGTTAAAATGACCCTTCCTGGCAGGGTTGCCAGATGTAAGGCAGTGGCCTTCTACTAAAGATGGCTACGCTGCTGCTCAAGTGAATGGTCAGTTGTACATCTGACAATGTAGTGCCTGGTACAGTGATTGTTTTCCCGCAGATTTACTATTGTTTTGGAGTTTTCAAGGCAGAATCCAGCACATATGGACTCTTAAAATTTATGCACAGTTTGTTTAACTGCCTTATGTGCACATTAGACAAAACTGCTTCATGTTCAAAGGTTGAATGTTTTAATTGGTATGTGTCTTAAGAACGCTGCCTCCTCAGAGTCACGGTGGGAGCAAACGTAGGGTTTTACATTTGTTAAATTATTTTCTATGTCGCTCAATACTTGTTGAAGCTTCATATACGCCACAACTGATATTTTTATTCATCTCGGTGCCGTGCATATTGCTAAAGAATCTTTTAAGCAGTTTTTTTCAATGCCCTTAAAACTTTGAGCAAAAAATATTTTTTTACGCACTGAAAACACTATAAAACGGCTATTCAGAATATTTTCCTGCAATGTTATTCATTCAGCAGTATTTTCCTTTTCTCGATGCAGCAAGTGGTTTCTGTCCGGAAGTGATGTCCCAAAATGTGAATGAGCCTAGCCGAATATAATTTGACATGTGAAACCCTATCCTTGATGTCGCCAGAGCTCTGAGGAAGGCAAGGCCCTTAACGTTTTACTGCAACTCACAGGCGTATGGTCTCGCAGAAACCGTATTCTGATTGGTTCAGTCCAATGAGAAACTCCTTTCCTCAAATACACGTTGTAAATAACAGAGAAGGAGAAATACAGATGTGCACGTAAGGTACTGCAACAAGTAGATACAGAAATATTTTCACGAAATCAAGACTTCCTACTAATAAACATTGGCTCGATTGCAGAAGTATCATAATTACACAGAGTTTGAAATCGAACTTAGCTTAAAATGAACTTGGTGATGTTACAGAGACTATGATAGCGAGCAGTCAAAGAGCAGGCAACATCAGTTATTTAACATCTTGCGTGTAACCTTCAGTCACGTGTGCAAATAGAAGTACTGAGTTTTTGGTGGAGCCCTCATACTGTGTCATGTAATTTCCTCAGATTTTGGCAACATATTTAAAAAGCATGTCCAATCACCATCTCATTTAGAAATGAAACATTCCTTCATCATCCAGATAATTCCTGAATAACTTATATTCTCTCTTCAGTTATCATGTTATGAATAGTACGAGTAGGGTGTTTTAGTAGGTCCGAGGACAAGTGGCTGGTGGCTGAGGAGCCCCCCGCCTCCATCTTGGATGATGTCACCGCCGCCATCTCGTTTCCGACCGCCATCTTGGATTTTCATTTTCTCATGCTCTCTCATTCCACTCGTAATTTTTCCTGCTCCCTCATTCCACTCATAATTTTTCCTGCTCTCTGATTCTACCCAATCGTCTGCTGTAGGCAGCCATCTTATGTGTCTTATTTCCGGCCGCCATATTTAATTTTTAAATTCCCGCCAATTTTCAACAGTCATTTGTTTACATGTTCTAGAGGCCGCCATATTTAAGTATCATTTTCTCCCGCTCTCTCATTCCACTCGTAATTTATCCTGCTATCATTCTACCTAATCATCTGCTGTAGGCAGCCATCTTTGTCGCAATCTTGGCACACCATATCCACCATCTTGGTATGTCAAATCTCACATATTGTTTTTCATTTTCTCCTGCTCTCTAATTCCACTCATACATTCCTCCTGCTCTCTCATTCATTAGCTCTCCAGCTATAACACTCATCTCCTATTCCTCCTGCTCTCTCATTCCAATCATACTTTCCTCCTGCTCTCTCATTCCACTCATACTTTCCTCCTGCTCTCTCATTCATCAGCTCCCCAGCTACAACTGTCATGTCCCATTCCTTCTCCTCCCCTCCTTTAACTCCCCACCCAACGACCTCTTCCTGTTTCCCATTGTAAATCACCTTGATAGTGGGTTTCGTAGTCGGCAGCCATCTTTGTTTCGTATTTACTCACTTGATTCGTCTCCACAAGGCCGTGTTTAAGGACGACATGGAATGTACCATAGACAGGACTCTCGCCCCTATCATTACTATTATTTTTTTATGCTTACCTCCAGGTATTTAGATTGACAAGTCTTGACAAGTATTATACACAGAGCCATATCACAGACATATAAAACAATGTCTCTCAACACACACACTGTAAGTTTTAAAAAATCTAATTTATTAAAAATCTAAAAACATTGTATACACAACACAAAAAAAAACACTATATACACAATATTTACACACTATACACAGTACACTATCATTCTCGAGGCAACTAGGCAGGTCCTAGCCCCACCAGTGTCTGGAGGAGAAGAGTTTAGTCCTGGAAGCGAGCGGTGGCGGTGTAGAGGATTTCCGCCATGACATGCTGAGCCTGTAGCTGGTGCTGCTGCTCCAGGATTTCCTTATGCTGGTCCCGAACCTGGGCTCATAGCACACGGGGTTCTCGCCGCACTTCCTGCCCAGCATCCTCATCTTCCTCCTGCTCTTCCTGTTCACTATCGCTGTACACTTCTTCCAGGTCCCTGGTTTCTACAATGGATGAGCCCATTGTTGAACACAGATCGTGCTCACTGCCTTCATCCTGAAGGGGCAGAACCTCAACCTTGGAGACATCGGTCATGGTAGCCCTGCAGCATTGTCCTCTTCATCGCTCCACAGCAGTGGTAGAGATGGATGCACTGGTGTAGCTGATTTACGAACCGGCGACCTGCTTCAGTCGCGCTTAATACGATTGAGTGGTTGTGCTTGAGTATATGCCTCCTTATAAGTTGAATTATATCATCAAATGCTTCGACTTCTTCCGCTATCAGGACACGGAACACTTCCTGCTAACTAGACAAGGCAATATGAACTGGCAGAGGTGTAAACACCGGCCAGACTCCCTGTACGAATCCTCTCTTCGCACATCGGACGGGTCTCTACACGTTCGCGGAGCATGACACAACAGGGGTCTGCGGCCGCCCACGGGACAGTCCAGCGCCTCACGAGGGGAGAAATGACGAAACTGCACTGCTTACTCCCGACCAGCTCATCGCCTCGAGTTACAACAAGCTCAGAGTACATGTGCGCAGTCATCACAGACTGCCTTCTAGGCACACCAGTAGCAGTTCCAACTATTCCCAGTAAAAGAACATTTGCTAATAAATAATAACCCAGAAGTTTATTTTTAAACAATTATATTTATTTATTCCTTCATACATAATTCACTATATTTAAACATAAAAATGCCCGACTGGCGAATCCAACTATTGTGGCTTGCATCGAACCTCAGCCATCGCACAAGAACCTTATTTCCTTTCTTCTTCAATACATTCTTGACCAAATACGTGTTTGGATACTTGGTAACTTGAATTTCTTCGCCGTAGAAGCCTCCTCGAATAGCCTTGCCTTCCACATCTTCTAGGTAGTAGGTCCTTGGTTCGTAGTGACGAAACTTGACCACTTTAAATATTTCAGTGCTCCAGTTTGGTGTGTAGCCTTTCGTAAATGTTCCCTTCACTCACGATATACTTACATAGTCTCGAACCTTCGCTTTAGACTTGTGCAGGTCCAGTTTCTTCTCATTTTTATAAACAGTGTGTAGTAAAGAGTTGTCCACGACATCTGCAGGCTTCATGTTCGTGGTCCTATGTACTTTATTATTATATATTGACACAAGCTCGGCTAATATATCCATCCACTTTTAGCTTCCTTTTGCTGAAAATTTTTTCTAAATGTAATTCTTCAGTGTACGATTAAAGTGTTCACGATAGCCTTAAGATCACTAGGTGTTTTATGTTTTGACAATAGTGCTTAAAATGACTGAATGTAGAATTATTTGCAGAGGTCAGTATGTATATTCTTGCTCGGACCTCTATCTTGCAAAACAATGTTCATTGTATTTCTTATTTTATCCCCACCACTCTTAGTATTTATGGTCACAGCTCACGAATATTTAATGTAGCAGTCAAGAACAGCCAGAATATACTTGTAGCCTTTATTTTTGCGAGCATAAGGAATCGTTTCAACCAAGTCTGCTTGATACAAGTTCTTCAAAGCAAACACCCACACTATACTTCGAGACCAGTTTCACCTTATAGGCTTATGAAGCTCGCTAACATTCTTTTGGTGTCTCATTCTATGTAATCATCTAAACATAATTCTTCGTTGATGCAGGATATTTCACTTGCATAACAATTATTTCCAGCCTGCTAAGAGACAACTAGTATACATTTGTCTACAATTTCGTTAACATCATTCCAGTATACATATTCAGAAAGTCTCCCATCTTCCCTTTTATTACGTAGATCGAGACCAGAACCTATATATGACCCGCACAACTATGAGTATTCTCTTCAACCATCTCCTCACACACCTATGCTTTCACCTCACTCTCCTCAATCAGCTCCTCACACAACTATGCATTCTCGTCATATATCTCAGCCCCCATTTACTTATGCTAGGCATGGCTCACACATGCTCCTCATGCTCCTCATTCTTCTCAGCTCCACACATAGCTCCACCCTCTCTGCATACCTCACACCATCCAACCACAAATTCAGCATGCTTCGACCTACTCGAGAGCTACTATATTTAATTTGTCATTAGTTTTGTTGTGTGGAAACTATGTTCCATTGATTTTACTCATGTGTGACTAACAAATTTCAGGTATCCTACAATGAACTTAAAATAATACTCGTCTCCAGTCCACTCACACCAGACTTCTACAATGTCTTATAATTTTCTTACCTTGTGTAGAAGGATTTACATTTTATTTTATTTTGTGACTAAAGTATTCTCCGCTTCCACTTATTCTATATTAACATTAAAGTCACAGGACCCACATTGAACTAACCAGTTCCAGCCTACCATTACCTGTCCTGAACCATACTACCATGGCCTAATTTGACATAATGCGATCCAGCAACCAGATAACTATCAGTATGATGTTAATCATCAATGTTCTCATCTTTCTACATAAAGTTTCACTACACCAGCACTATATTTTAATTTGTTATAGTAAATTTTAATTCATTTACAAACATACATACCACCCACTATATTTACCATAAGAACATAACGACAAAGAGTAAAAGCAAATGAAAAATATATAACCAAACTACATACATATACATCACCAAACAAAACCTACATACACTAATCAAACATCTAACACACTTCATATCGTAGACAAAAATTCCGCTGTGAAGCACAAGCCATACATTAAAAAAAATTTATCATTTTCAAAACAGTGCAATACTATAATCAAACGAAACCTATTAACCACAAAATGCTTCAGAAATATCATTGAGCTAGAAAACTTTGTTTGTCGTTTATTACCCTATGCTTGAGCGTAATCTAATGTAAGTAATTGTTTTAAAATAATTATAATAATTTATTACATACCAATATATTTATGTCATATAGGATTTTACAGTTTTAAAACTAGAAAGCAAAATTCACAACCCAGTGGAAGTATACGTTTTAGTTTGCCAAAAATAAGAACATAATATTTAATGTGTTAAAAATTTAAACCTAGAGGATTTCTTTACAGTAATTCAAAATTAATCATCATTCTTTTACACGTGGGCTGTACATTACTGAATAATTTTTGAGTACTTAACTTAAATAAGTTCAATATATACCTATTGTACAAACAAGAGCAGTGCTTCATACGTTGCCGCTCTCCTACGTCGTTGCTTTTCTCGTAAGCTTCACTAAACACAGGAGACCTATTTCTTAAAGAGTCTAGAGAACAATCAAACTTTAAACGAGTTACACATAGCATGTGAGTTTAAATGGTTTAAGTTCGCCGAGCAACGGTATTAACAGAATCGTCGGTTGATTATTTAGACTGAAACGTTTGTTTGCAAGTAAATGCTGTGGACGACGTCTTCCATAGAGCGACCGACCACGCAACAGTTCAGAAATGAAAGCGAATCAGGCAGAAGTCATGTTGACGCAGCACATAGTAAGTTACCTCTTCTGGCATTTCTCCCTGGTTTTATGCACAAAGTGTAAAACTCTGTTTAAAAGTCCCGGCAGTCGGCTGCCGTCAACTCGCAAACAAAGTTTCCTCTCCTTGGAGTCTGAAGACACGCAGCGAAAGTTCGCACAAACTCTCTAGAACTGCTCGGAAATTAGGCATGTGAACCTAATTTACTTTTTATTTTCTACTTCAAGCAACAACGCTTGAACTCGACAGGATATTGGAGAGGTGTATAAAAAAAACACTTGCCAGTTTTAACTTCGTCCTGTACCTTTAGAGAAGACCTCGAATGCTAAGGTAATTAACAGACCGGAAATGTTGCCAAAGGAGAAGACTTTGTGTAGCGTGATTACCTGGAAAATTAGTTTCTTTTTCGGGGGAGGGGGGAAAGGATTTCAGAACTAATTTCCGCATGAAGGTCAAAATTGTATCTCAAGCGGCGTCAAAAAAAGTACAGGGTTTTATGGACTTTTACGCATAATTTGAAACTGAATGCCCGCAATCTGTCAATGATGTCTTAATTTTAATTTCCACGCGACCAAGAGAACGATGGTGGGAATAAAAGCTGTATTCGATTAAAAAAGTGGCATTGTAAAAATGGTTCAACGATGAAGTGAACACTTCTGACAACCACACGAAAAAATATATTTTGTGGTAGCTTCAAATTTTTTTGTGGATATTTACCATGAAAAATTTATTTTGTGGTCACAACGAAAACATTTTGTTACCATTACTTAAATATTGTGGCCACCACAGATTTGTTTTGTAATTTATACAAAATAATTTATTTTACAGCAAAGATTTTCTACAATAATTATTTTCGGTGCTCCTGGTTTAGAATAATGACTAACAAATATATTATTTATCGTGACTTTAGACAATAACTAGGGATCCCTGTATTTCGCAAAAATAATTTTTCCCCAGTTTGTTCCAGTGCTTTGCGTGCACTTCTGCAGTTCTTCTTAACGGTTATTGGCAGCTTGTCTTTATAAAGTGACGTATTTATTTGACTGAGCCAATCACAATAACGTTCCTACAACAACATACGTGTGTGATTAGCCGGTAGGATACCAAGGCTTGTGAGAGTTAAAATATCCAATCACTGACCACGAAGCAAAACTGCAGATGTGCAAGTAAGGTGCCGAAACAAAATGAGGCAAAACTCTTTTCGCGAACAACAGGGGTCCCTAACAATAACTTTTGAGTACACGACAATCCGTAAGCAATGGTTGTTACACAGGTTGCTTCGTACTTATTAAAAAGGGGCAGGAAAACTATAAATGAATTAAAAGAAAAATAAATCCTGGGCTTCAAATGTGCTCATTTTATGCAGAACCATCTAAAGCTGGGTGTTCGACTACTGTTACAACTTGCAACTGATCCACACACACAAGCTTCTTCTTTCCCTTCCCTTTGCCATCCTACCACCCAACTGGGTGGTTATCAACGTCAATAAGTAGGGCCACGATTTTGTCGCGAAAAGATTTTTGCCCCACTTTGTTTCAGTGACTCACGTGCACATCAGCAGTTCTGTTTCAAGGTTATTGGCAGCGTGTCTTTGTTCAGATACGTTTCTCATTTGACTGTGCCAATCAGAATAAGATTATTGTGACTCTGTACGACTATTATTTGCCAAGGCCAGTGAGAGTAAAATCATCCAATCACAGACGATATAGCAGAGCTGCAGGTGTGCACATGACGCAATGAAACCAAATGTTGCAAAAATCTTTTCGCCATAAAATCGTGGCTCTATCAATAAGTAAGGTCGTGATCTCTGTCCCCCCCCCCCTTCTAGTTGTCTCTTGTTGAAGTGCGCGCGCACAATGCTGCACCGGCGCGAGTTGCGAAGCAGCACAGGTTTTTTTATATTTTTATTGTAGTTTCCCATATAAACTATGTAACTGCAAGATTGCTGGGCTAATTTTTTGGAGATTTGTTTGTTTTTAAAATAATTGAAGAACTTCGTAGGAAGAGGGGATTTGTCCCATTGATAAACTAAGCAGGTAAATATCCAAGATTGTGTAATATTCTCAAGGTTTGGAATGTGTTCCTAACGTAAGTATACAAATAATAAAGAATCGAACGTTACAACTTTATTTTTTTTTTTTACCCAGAAGTTTTAAAAATGTGACGTATCCCCTTTTCCCACCAATCTCTTGAAGTACGGAAGTTGTGTCACTCTTGGTGATGGGTGAATGGAGGTGTATGGTTGTCAGGTAGACGGACAGCAGCAGGTATCTACGCCCTTATGTTCGATGCGTTGTGCACACGCCTGGTAGTTCCGCCCCCGTGCACGAGACTGCGTGTCCAGCCAGAGCAGTTTCAGGTGTGTCGCCCAGAACAACAGTGGGCTGGCGTTATTATTTACATCGGAACTTCATCCCATTCGTTTGTTTCGGGGCCGTTGCCTTCGGCGGAGCCCGGAAGCGGAAGCCAGCGAACGGAAAGCGGAATTCCATTCACGAGACCCCTGTTTCCCCCCGCCGCCGCGGCGATACGAGAACGCGCGCGCATTTGTCATCGTCGATACCGACTGTCCCTCCCCTACCCAATTTCACCCCACAATCATCATGTACGGGCGTTTAAGAATTGTTATCGCTCGCTTCCCATTCGGCGTACAAGTATCCTGGGAAGCGATATTTTATTTATTTACATTTTTGTGCCTCCCGGGCAAACATTTCGGTCATTTGGCACCCTAGCGTGCGGACAATGTATGACAAATATACCGGAGAGGTCGACCTTTGACATTTTGATCTCCGAGCGCTGATATAGACTTTAGTTCGACTGCCATCACAGTTCGTTATGCTCCTCCAACACGCATACAAACTTCTCTTGCCAGCAGTTGTAGTTCGCAGGGCTTGCGTACATGCGCGATGTAACTTTCACTGAATCTGTGCACGCGTTAAGGGAGTTCAAGTGCGATGAAATCATAATTTTATATTTTTATGAAATATTGTTAGTTTTGTAGACGATACTTGTGAGTACATTTTACTCTTACGAAACTATTTTAGCTCTCATAGCTTTCTCATAATGGGGTGTCAGTGTCAAAATTTACTTGTTACACTGCCATGCAAATAGTGAAAACCAACTGACCAACTTAAACAAAATTATTCACTAAGAACTTACATCACATGAGCTTTGTAATAAAACTTTTAAAAAACACACAACTTATTATTTTGAATTTAAAAAAATTACAAAATTATGGAAAAAAGTTGCAAATTCAGAATTTAAACAGTTTGCGAGTTTTTTTTGCAAGTGTTTTATTACGTGGCCCATAGTAGGCCTATGTTGTTCCATTATGAATTATTTCACGTACGTAAGTCAATTTGTTTTCACTATTTGCATTGCAGTAGAACATGCGAATTTTGACTTTGACTCGCCGTTATGGGAAAACTACGAGAGCTAAAATTGTTTCGCAAAAGGAAACTGCACTCACAAGTATCGTCTACAAAACTAACATTATTTCATATAAATATAAAATTATGACTTTATCGCTCTTGACCCCCTTAAGGTGAGGTTTCTTGGCAAGGTTTTTAACCTCGTCGACTTTGAATTAAAGTTTAAGGTTATGGTTCTACTCTATATGGTTGTAAACAGTAATATCAAGCAAGAAGTAAATAAATATGGTATGTGGAGGATAACCGAGTGCTGTGGTATAGAACCCCGGATGCAGACATGTTACTGGGAGCTCGAAGGCGTCTGCTTAGCATGAGACGAGGACCTACAATGAGCGAATGATTGAAAGAAATGTCTTTGTCAGCGCTTAATGCCACGGGTTCCTATTTATGCTGTTTTTACGAGTTTCATTTTTTAAATTCTGAAAGGGATCAGATATCGCAAAGCCGTTACATAAAAATATTATAAATTGTTTGCACTATGTAGCATAATTGTTTTAAAACATAAGTTTACATAATTATTGACTAAATTAATTTTTTTGAATGTCAATAACCAACCATAATTATAAAATAAGTTTTGAAAAATTAGACTACATAGTACAAATAATTTCCAATATATATGTGTAACGGTTTTGGGATATTTACTCCCTTTCAGGATTTCAAAAATTAAGCTTACTGAAATAGCATAAATAGTGACACGTGGCCTTAACAGCGAGATCTTTAGCACTGGTGAGGGGTGACGTGATGTGAATATTGAGCAACACTGGAATGAATGGACGGGGGAAACGGGAGATTCCCGAGAAAACCCGCCGGCCAGCGACATCGTCCGGCACGATTCCCACATGCGAAAATTCGCAAACATAACCTCCCGGGAATCGAACCCAGATTGTTTTGATAGGAGTAGAGTTCTCTAGCTACTGTGTTGAGCGCAGTCCCTAAACAAGAAGTTACCAGCATACTATTAATCAGTTATACATAGGGCTAGGAAAAATTCGTGAGTTCAATGACCTGAATGCTAGAATCTAATGTCCTATGCATACTCAAGCCTTGTCTATTAGTTCATTGTCTACTGTCAGAACGAGTAGCAGGTAATGGACAAATGGTAGGGCTTCGGTATACACAGGATAATGGATTCTAACATGTTGGTCGTTGAGCTCGCGAAATATTCCTAGCTGTAGTTATACAGTCATCAGTATGTGTGCAGATTAATCCAAAAAGTGACATCCGGTCACATAAATCTATAAATATAAAATAATTTCATGATTAGAGATGTTGGTATATCGCGAAAATGTTTTGTGCAAACATGCCCTTGAAAACAATATGGTAGGGTGATGAACGTCTGACACTAAGCAATTGTCTGCCGACCAATAACAGGCAGTAAATATTACAATACTGAGAATCGCTTTGGCTCAGTCAAATAGGGCAACAGCTCCAAGTACAAGCGAATATCAGTAAACTTCTTGTAAACTGAAAGAGCGTTGAAACCGACCAAACAGTCAAGTTTTCCTGCAATAAACCATCATCTCTAATCATGATTTATTCACGTCATGCTTTCTTACAATAAGGCAGGCTTACAACAATAAAGACTTTTTAATTAAAAGTTTGTATGATGAAAATTTTTTAAAATACTGCATTTGGTTGCATTCGGTCTAGTAGCTGTCGAAATATAGCAAAACTTCTATAATTATTCATGTCATTCTATATTGCAAAATTTCGGTGCTACATAAATAGACTCAGCTAAAAACCAAAGTATGTAAAATTAACAATAAAAATATAATATTTATTTTTAATTGGTCAAATAGTTTTTGACAAACAAAATAGAACAAACATTTTTCAAAGTGGGTGATATTTTGAGATTACGCACCTAACATGAGCAAAATACCTACAAGTCGAGTTATTTGACGAGGATATGTGTACTGAGTTTGTTGAAATTGTGAAATATCGTTCCTCAGATAGCTTGTATGAACACTGAACAAAAAGTATTCAAAAGGCTGACAGTTTGAAAATTACGAATAATAGTTGATAAAGACGTTTAAAAGGCCGCCATTTTGTAAATGTGGACGCGCATAAACAAACTACATAAAAATCATGTCATCTTACTAAGTTCTGTATGTGTACCAAGTTTGATTAAATTCTCAATAAAACAGTTCTTTATCTCGTGTGACAAAACGAGAGAGCAAACGAGAGAGATAGAGATAGAGAGAGAGCGAGACAGAGAGTTCTAAACTACGCCATTTTGAAACTGTGAAACTAGAATTAACGGAATACTTAAGATTCAAGCCACCTTACTAAGTGGTATACCAAGTTTGATGAAATTCGAAAAATAATAAAATAATCATCAGGAATTCCGTGTGATAAAAATATATTAAAATAATTTATTCACTTTATTTATTTAGCGCCTTTATTTAAAATGGCGAAGTTAAGGCACATAAAAATATGAACATGGTATGAACAAAATACAGAAAAGTTAAGTCTTCTTACTAAGTACTATGTTTGAACCAAATTTGATAAAGTTCGGTCTACGGGATCAAAACTCTTTCTAATGACGCACACAAATAGGAACGTGATCCCACAAGCCTATTATTCATTCGGAAATTAGTCTTAAAATGACAGTAAAACTAAGAAATTATGTAGTTTTTCTTTCAAGAAAATATTTTCTAGTTGGGTACGATAAGAGGAAAGTTGTGATTTATTCAAAGCCATGATTGGATAGTTTTTTCACTTTACTGCAAAAAATTCTAAACTTTCGGAATACTTTTTTAAAAAATTCAAGGCTGAGAGCTGTCATACGTTGCACAATTCTATGAAGGCGATATGCAAAATAATATGATGTTCGTTCTCAAAAAATTACTTTGCTTTATTTTTTGTTTATTTTCATAACACAATCGGTAATACATAGGGTGCGAAAATCTGCAAAATATAAGGTTTACTGCAACACAAAAATTAGGTTCAAATCGGGATACATTTATGACAAAATAGTGTAGTGATTCTTTGATGTGAAAATTGACTTGCATTAAAAATATTTTTTAAAACCACTGTAAAACTACCAGATGTGGATTTAAAGTTGTGAAAAGTACTTTAATTATCTTCATCACCGAGAGATTAATGTTTATTGATAGCATGTCCGATACACAAACAAAAACGACTTCAGCACCACATCGAACTTTACAAAAAATGTATATTTAAATTTATTGCAGTTTTAATAGCAAAATACACCCCGCAATATGACCGGCTCTCTTTAAAGAGGTCGTGCAGCGAGGGGCATGGTTGTGTGAGTGAGGAGAAAATCGATGAAACATTACAGGCGACGCCGGCTGGCGAATGTAAAGTGGTATCGCCTCTACGTACAAGTCTCGGAACTGACGTACTGTGTGGTTGCGTCATGGTCGTGAAAGTTTGGGATTTTAAACTGTAAACCTGACATATTACTGGACGCAACGCAACTGTGTAGGAAAGTCCACATCATTTGGATGCGGTTTCTACGAGGTTTATATGGACACAGTAGACTTTGACCTTGAACTAGCTCGGCTCCAGTAATTTGTGGAATGGTTTCCTTGTGCGTAACTTCGTCCAATTGTAACTTAAATTAGGTGCGGGTTTGTATAGTTTGAGGTAAAGCCGTTGGGTATTGCAGTTTGTATAGTTTGAGATAAAGCAGTTGGGCAATGTAGTTTGTATAGTTTGAGGTAAAGCAGTTGAGCAATGTAGTTTGTATAGTTTGAGGTAAAGCAGTTGAGCAATGTAGTTTGTATAGTTTGAGGTAAAGCAGTTGAGCACTGTAGTTTGTATAGTTTGAGGTAAAGCAGTTGGGCAATGTAGTTTGTATAGTTTGAGGTAAAGCAGTTGGGCAATGTAGTTTGTATAGTTTGAGGTAAAGCCGTTGGGCACTGTAGTTTGTATAGTTTGAGGTAAAGCAGTTGGGCAATGTAGTTTGTATAGTTTGAGGTAAAGCAGTTGGGCAATGTAGTTTGTATAGTTTGAGGTAAAGCCGTTGGGCACTGTAGTTTGTATAGTTTGAGATAAAGCAGTTGGGCAATGTAGTTTGTATAGTTTGAGGTAAAACAGTTGGGCAATGTAGTTTGTATAGTTTGAGGTAAAGCAGTTGAGCAATGTAGTTTGTATGGTTTTAGGTAAAGCAGTTGGGCAATGTAGTTTGTATAGTTTGAGGTAAAGCTGTTGGGCAACGTAGTTTTTAGCCAAAGTCCCATCAGAATTTGCTTATCTTAATCTCTTTTTACAACCACGTTTGAGTGAAGAACACTCTTTTAAATCTGGCCTTTGCTATCAACTGAGGTGCACAATATGTTGGAAGACATGAAAGTAATTTTTTCTATATTATGTTGTATTGACAGTACCCTTACATCGTATTCTGGAAAGTGTTTCCTTTTGAAGATAGCTGTAGTGGCGACGCGCAGTTGCGTCATAAAATAAAAGTTTCTTTTAAACACGCTGCAATGCAGCGTCAAACCCTTACCAGGCCGCCAGTCAATGTGCACATATTCGGTAGAAGCATGTTCGAAAACGACTCAACGTTCTGAGTGATGTCTCCATTGAATTAGCATTGCCATTCATGTTCTACACTGATATTTGAAGCCAAAAATAGGTTATTTTGCTGTTGGTCACATCAGAATACTGTTTTTTTTCCTGCTTAGAATCAGTGGCGGCTCGAAGGTTGTTGGCAGGGAGGGCACAAGTTGCCAAGAACTGTACACTCGTGTGAACACGCCGGTGTATACCAATGAACATGAAATATGTACTGGCTACTTATTGTGTTGTGACCAGTCAGTAATAAGCTGCACCTACATACCAGCGTGTCAGTGGCTGCAGCGTCAACTAGCGCACAGCTATATACAGTTCTCTGCAATTTGTGCTCTGCCTGGCAACAACCTACGAACCACCACTGCTTAGAATAATATCATTGAGAATTGTACACGAATAAATGTCATTGACAATAATTTGAACACAAATATTCAACATTTAAATTAGAAAATCTGTAGGAAGGGTATATACTATAACTAGGGCCACGATTTTGTCGCGAAAAGATTTTTGCCACACTTTGTTTCATGACTCACGTGCACATCGGCAGTTCTGTTTCAAGGTTATTGGCAGCGTGTCTATGTTCAGACACGTTTCTCATTTGACTGCACCAATCAGAATAAGATTATTGTGAGTCTGTACGTCTATAATTTGCCAAGGCCAGTGAGAGTAAAATCATCCAACCACAGACGATGTAGCAGAGCTGCAGGTGTGCACATGACGCATC
>PNEQ01039057.1:13483-32344 GCA_003012365.1 Medauroidea extradentata | reverse complement strand
ATCTAACTATAACTTACAAATAGTAAAGGATGCACGTAGTTACAAAGAAGACTGCCGAATTCTATGACGGTGTTAAAAAATAATTTATGTGAATAATGTTGTTTTAACTAAATTATTTAATAAGTTTAAAAACTTCAGCGCTTATTTTTTGACACAATTGAATACCCATTAAAGTATTTAAACTTGGAGACGGGGATGGAACTTATTTACAACAGACTCTAACCTGGCGCTTGTTGAAAGTGCTTAAAGCAAGCACCCTTGTAAGGTCGCAAGAATGTAACTGCTGTCTTGATTTGTCTTGTGTTGGACTGTAAGCGGCAACTACTGATATACAGCGATCAGGAAGGAGGACGCATTAGTAACTGCAGCTGTTAATCAATCCAGTAAAAGCAATTCGCTAACACAGTATCTGGCTTAATTAGGTCTACGCCATTAACCAGTGAAATATGTGTGCCGCACCACAATAGATGGGTCACCTTTGCGCCATTGCAGCCGGTATAAATTGATATCCCAAACAAAGTTGTCAGTTCTCACTAATCTTCCTGGATTCCAAGTACAGGAGTGATTCATGCACTTTCGTTTGTCTTGCGTTGTTTACCAGAGGTTAAACAGTATCAGGGTTCATTTGAACCATAACAAATGGTTTGAGTTACGCGTCTTCTTATGTATTGGCATTAAACATTTCTAGCGCGTGTGCGATATTACGTAGCATCCATAGTTAACAAATTAATTAATTTATTCTAATTTCTGGCACAATTATATACACACAACAGTAAATTTTTTTGAAGCAGAGACAAAAGCCGTACCTCTGTTACTACGGTCAGAGTTTTGACACTGGAACATCAATACGATTATTAATAAATTGTGATTTCAGCGAAATATTGTAATATAGCGTCATTTATATGTAACACATATTCTTCTTTTAAACAAATAATTTAACTACTGAGACTTAGGTGCGTACATTGTGAATACATATGTGTATTAAAACCCTTAAGTAACTTATTTGTTTGTGAGGAACCCAACTAAAAGCGAAGCGTATTTTCGTATTTTCTGTCCCTTTTATCTTCTGCACTCACATATACTCCACTCCAGACAATGTCAGCCCCTTGGTTTCCAGTCCTCAGTGTGTCTTCTCAGACGAGAACACGCACAGCTGTCGCTCAAAGCGTACGTAGGTCAGCCAATGTTCAGGTCTCTGCGGTGAAGGGACGCTCCTTAAAAGTCATTTTTCACTATAACGATGTTCATTGGATATCCACTGAAAAATACGGAAAACAAAAACTTACATAGCATAGCAGCAATCAATGCGCAAATGTTAATTATTGGTGAACGAATGTACAAGAATACGAAAACAAACAAGGGAATAAAACTGATTTTACAATGTCTCTAAGCACCACACTGACACACACATTTTTTACTCAATAAAGATTTAGCAATAGTTGGTATGTATGTATGTATGTGTGTGTGTACACACACACACACACACACACACACACACACACACACATATATATATATATATATATATATATATATATAGTTTGTAGTTTGTAAGTATTTTTCGCTAGGCGCTTGAAACTCTGACTGCTTCAAATAATTTTTGTAAATAACCGAATTCCTAATGGCTGTAACTAGTATTTACTTAACCAGGAGAAAGAAATAACCAAGTATTTGCTAGCGTTTATTCTGGCGTGGATTGAACAATTGTACATTATTTATGAGAATATCAAAGAACAATCAGGTATGAGAATATCACAGAACAAGCAGGTATGAGAATATCACAGAACAAGCAGGTATGAGAATATCACAGAACAAGCAGGTATGAGAATATCACAGAACAAGCAGGTATGAGAATATCAAAGAACAAGCAGGTATGAGAATATCAAAGAACAATCAGGTATGAGAATATCACAGAACAAGCAGGTATGAGAATATCACAGAACAAGCAGGTATGAGAATATCACAGAACAAGCAGGTATGAGAATATCAAAGAACAAGCAGGTATGAGAATATCACAGAACAAGCAGGTATGAGAATATCAAAGAACAAGCAGGTATGAGAATATCACAGAACAAGCAGGTATGCAGAAGCGAAATGAAGTGAGTGAGAATGATACGTAAATGTATTTAGTCGTTTAATGGCTAAAGGAGGATGTCCAGCTTATTTCGGAATAATTGAATACTTACCGAACTGCTATGGAACGTATCACAGACATAATTACTTTAAATTGCTCCGATCGTAATCAGTGAAAAACCTTTAGAAGAGACGAGCGAAACTCGCGTTATTTTCTGACAACAAGCTAGACTCCAAGCGGTTGAGGTGTCGTTCGACGTCTCTCTATAGCCTAGAACGTCGTGATTTGCTGCAGCTAATGCTTCTGTTGTAATAGTTAAAAGTAGGGACTCCTATTTTTGGTGAAACAATTTTTGCGTCAATTTGTTTCAGTGCCCTATTGTTCCTACCTGCTTTTGAAACGCATTGCAGCGAGTTACAAGTAATCATATTTGGAATAAACATCTCAACGCGCATTACGTTTGTACATCTATGAAAAGAAAACACATTTCAAACAATGTTTCTATCAGTTTAAAAATTAGGATCGCTAATTGGAAACACTATTTTCAATAACATTTAAAATGGCTAAAAACAAATTTTTTTAAACTGCCGCATCTTGAAAATTTCCAACCGGATTCGAAAAACAGATTAATATAGATATAGATTTGAACCGTAAGTATCGCAAATAAAACAATATGGTCACTACTTAAGAGTCCCATAGGTAGGGCCACGATTTTGTCACGAAAAGATTTTTGCCCCACTTTGTTTCAGTGTCTCTTGTGCACATAGGCAGCTTTGATTCATGGTTACTGGCAGCGTGTCTTTGTTCAGACACGTTTCTCATTTGACTGCACCAATCATAATAAGATTATTGTGACTCCTTACGTCTGTAATTTGCCAAGGCAAGTGAAAGTAAAATTATCCAATTACAGGCGATGTAGCAGACCTGTAGGCGTGCACATAACGCATCGAAACCAAATGTTGCAAAAATCTTTTCACCATAAAATCGTGGCTCTACCCATAGGAAAATTAGTAATAGTAAAGCTCTGTGCGCTAGTTGCATGGTATGCGTGTAGGAGTGATAATGCATTACATCCGCTGTCCGACGTCATTGGTTTTGTGTCTCACATACAGCAACGCAACCTACCTATAATAACCTTATGTTTGCATTTGCAGTTCTGGTTAATTCTCAATGATTGGATGTTTTTAAATGTTACGTGCTTGCAGCAAATAACAGAGTGAGTTTTACAGGTGCCTAACCATTAGCTAGACTCCACAGTCCTGTGCACATCCTGTCGTAAGCTACTTGCTCATTGGCTGCTGCTCTAACGAACAGTTCTCGGTCGTGAAAGTCGATTTTGGTAAGTAGTTAACCAATCGCTAGATTATCCCACGTGTACATAAGTTCTAAATTTAAAACCTGTCTATTTAAATTCGCGAAGTTTCCAGGTCTCTTGCCATTATTAGAGACATGCAAAATTCACGTTATCATTTGGTAGCAGACTAAACTTCACTTTCCTATACATAGCAGAGCATAATCTGCGATTCATTTGGCCACGAATTTTATGTGTTGTCATTGACGTGTGTTACGTCTTTACAGAGATTGGCCTCTCTACCGTATAAGCATTCTTCGCGGCAAGCCACGACAATATCGGCCAGCGGGAGACGTCGAACAAGCCTATAGTCACTTGAAGTCTAGTCAGCCGTCAGAAAATAACGTGACTTTTGCATGTCTCTAACCATTATTAAGTAGGGACAGGAAAATTTCGCGAAGTCAATGACCCGTACGCTATAAATAGAGGTACGTCAATTTCGCGGATTCATCTGGCAGTAGCCTAGATTGCTCAGTACTGTACACGCTCTGGATACAGTCGATTATTCATTGGCTTACAACATTACAAGCGATAGCTCTATGAATCATTTCCTTATTTACTACTGGCTTGCAGTAGTCAAATGCGTTTCGTAACAGCCGCCAGCTAATCACGCACGTGATTAAGAAGTATATATTTTTTGCGTTCAACCTGACCTGGAAAGTAATTTGCGAAATTGACGTACCTCTAGCTATAATCCATTGTCCAATGTACACTCAAGTCCCGTCTATTTGTTGATTGTCTACTGTTACACTGAGTAACAGTTAGTTGACAAATGGCTGGGGCTGGAGTATGCACAGGATAATTGATTCTAACACGCCGGCCATTTAATTCGAGAAATATTCTTGGCCCTATTAACATTCAGGTAATTACAGATTCCATATTAGAGTGTGTAGAAACAGGTCTTGAGCATGAATAGCCGCTGCATTCTGTGAAAGCCTTCTCATTGGTCGTGCCTTGTCCTGGCGTGTTGGTACGCTGCAACTGAATGCCGAGTGACTTAGGGCCGTATCTATAAACGGCTTTCGAAAGCGCTGTTAGCAGACGTTCACCTGGCAGCTTGCCAACTACTCGCATCCTATAAACTACTTTCGGGAGCTTGCCAGCTGAAAGCGCTTCTACATCCACTTGAAGTGTAAATATTGCAACTTAGCACCATTTTTCTTCCATTGGATAGTACGCAGAATGAATATAGGAACGCACCCTGCAATTTTCGATCGACTATTCTGACATTTCACGTTTGTTGTTCATATCTGAGATGATGTTATTGTCTTGGATTTAGGTTAGGTACGTAAAAGTAATAATTTTTGTTAAGGTTAAATACGGTTAAAGTAATATATGTGAGGGATTTTTTCAGTGAGCATAATGTTGTGTTTGCATGGAGAACGGTACAGATTTTGCAAATTATTAATTAATACCAATGTTTGTATTATTCAATAAAGAAATACATAATAAAAATGGAAAATAAAAAACCACCTATGGAATAACCTGTCACACGAGTTACTTGATGAAAGTACGAGAACATTTTAAAATTTAATCGTTTATTTTTGCAGCTGACATAATTAATTATCGCTAGAAACTAACGAATATATTAACATCATAAACACGTCAGATACAATGTTTACATACAGAAAAAGTTTTCGTTAATATGTGTTTACCGTCATGTTCGCACAAAGCCGTTATTATTTCTACGCTAAATTCCCTCTTATATTCGAAACAAAGGTACAAACATTGCAAACATATACACGTGCAGTAACAATTTCGATTTGTGAAAAGTCCTACCTTGTAGCAAACCCTCCATAGAATATAGCATATACTTTAAACGGATCTGGTATACTTAACAGTAGCTTCTGTTTATTGAAAACTTTAAATACGAAATGCCTAAACTCATTCCAATCAAGAATATATTTTTAAAATGTTGCATTTTCTTATGTAACAAGTATCGTTTGACAGGTTATTCCACAGAAGATCCGCCGCCATTGTTATAAAGACACAATGAAAACAGCTGAACAAGCTTTCTAATCACCGTCTGAACACATTCACCTGAAAGTGGATGGCTCTTCACTTCCAGGCAGTCAACCAACCAACGAAAATGGTTTATAGTGTGTGTTTCGGCCATAATAAACTTTCGGTGATTGGATAACAACCGAAAGCCGTTTATAGATACGGCCCTTAGCATCATATTGTTGGCCAGTGCTGTCACAGCGCCGTATTGCTGGAGGCACGAGTAAGTGAGTGAGAGATTTTGGTCAGCGCTTAACATCGAGGTCTTCAGCGCTGGTGAAGTGTGACGTGAGCTGAGTATGGAGTGGCGCCGGAATGAAAGGGCGAGGGAAACGGAAGGTCGCAGAGAAAACCCGCCGACCGACGGCATCGTCCGGCACGATTCCCACTTGCGAAAATCCGGGGACCGACCCCGACGGGAATCGCCTTGGTGGGAGGCGAGAAGTCTGACCCCTCGGCCACCGCGGCCCCAGAGGCACGAGTATTTCATGTATAGATTCAAGACTGTACAATTCACTGTCACTTCTGTGGTTGGACAACAGCTGTACCCTTGACGACTACAAGCAAGTAAACAGTACGGAAACAAATCGTGGGGATATTACATGCTACTCGCTTGTACGAATAAAAGCCAGTGCATACAGACGGGAACAATTCGCGTGTCCAGTGACCTGCAAGCTAGTCTTCAAGAATATATGTTTACTCAAGCAATAAACAGCTGCTCATTGGCTGCTCGTTGTAGGTCTGTATTCAGCTGCTTCTTTCTTATTGACGCCATGTAAGACGTGTCATACCAATAAGGAAAATTCCTACTTTTTTATTATATTTTTATTTAAAAGTGTGTTTAATTTCATGAACAACGGTACCATACTTTCTTTCATTGCGTCTCTGTAACTCCAGAAAAACTTAAATAAAGTGAGCAGTTTGTTTTGCGCGGCAAAAACGTGATCCGCCATGTTGATGTCCCTGTGACGTCACGATACTGTACAATTAAATGTACGTAACACACAAACGACAGCAACATACGTTCAAGCCTTGAAAATGTGTTGAATAAAGTAGTTTATACGGCAAAATCGAGTATGGCTTGAACTCCGAAAAGTATAAATGTGGATAGTAGTTTGTTTGCGCAGCAATAAAATGCAATTTACTCAAAATAAAATTTTAACTTTAGCGCCGTCTGATAAATCAAGGCGTACTGCGTAGTTTAAGCTTCAAGAAGAGACGTAATCGTCTGCTATTAACGACAAAAATACGGTATGCGTATGTAATGCTGTATTTTGTATAACATGACACGGTTAGCATAAAATAAATAAGTTCTTTTAAGTTAAAAATTGCAGTCAATAGCGTGCAGCTTGCGATCTAATCTCTACAGCTGTAGTGTTTTTGTTGTTCCACTGGCTGTGGCAACGTCATTAGCCAATAGGCGAGTTCAAACACCCGTGATTGGCCGATAATTCGAGGGGTGGGCAGGGTCTTGCGAAACTTGCCCCGAGATGGCAGCACAGCTGTCTCGATGCCGTCCACGACTCGCGAGAAACGTAAAAAGTTACTGAGAGAAAAAATTTACTTGTAATAAAGTAATTGATCTGCCATATTATTTTATCGACTCGTGCAACCAGAATGTTCTATCATAGTTAGAGCCAGTTTTGGTTAAACGCATTCCAAACATAAGCTCGATAGGTTAACTTTTTGTACGCATGTGAACTTCGTTCGTCTGACCTTTCAAACCTAAACTTATGATTGTACATCGGATCTGAAACATTAAACTGAATTCGTAGTAAGTTAATATCTCTCTGGAATTTAAATACAATTTACATAAACTCAAACCTATATCTGAAACGTCGCAATGTGTGAGAGCTATAGACCTACTGATACATTGCTGTCTTCACTCCTTTACAATCAACTCAAGTGAAGTAAATCGTCGTTGTTGGCTACCAAATATACAACCACGCATGCCCAAACAACTGGTGAATTCCCCAAATTAACTTTTACGTAACCGAGTTCGCAAAATTTGATTAGTTTTTTAAGTTGTTGAATAATTCCAATACACACAATAGTGCCTGGAGTTCGGTGACTAACCAAAACCAGTAAGACTACATCATAAATGCGTTAGCCAATAAGAACGCGTTTTCAATGTTTGTGGCGGCGTTTGAAAATATGGCATTTTTAAAACTGAATAATTAGAAAATTACAATGTTCACGGAACTATTGCTTTGCTTGGCTGCATTCGGAAGAATGAGGTAAATATTAAAAACTTTTTCTAGGAATTTTCCCTATTGCGAAAGTTACACGATTTTAAGCTGAATTCACAACCACCACTTAGCGTACGTGCGTACGTACGTGTAAAAGTAGAAACACCGATTGTGCATGCTAACATTCACATCCTCGCATAGAGTGCGTACGTACGTAATATGTAGAGTTGATCAAATTTCTACTTGGTACGTACGTACGCTAAGTGGTGGTTGTGAATGCAGCATGTGCACTTGAAAGACTCAGTTAAATATTAACTTATATTGAGTAATCATTTACCTTGTCGTCATAAATTATTTAATTCGCTTTTTAAAATAAATTACGATTATCTGCTACCGACATTTTGTAATGAAATAAACATTTTCCACGCATGTCTAGTTGAAATTTTGTTGTGCATCCAAACAATAATACTTAACAAGTGTGGTTGTGGATCCGGCTTAACTGTTGCTTGAAGTCTAGCTTCTGCCTAAACGAAAACGCGAATTTTTTACGTCTCTCCCGATGCATAGTCGTTTACGTGCGGTCGATGCCTGTATAGGACTGAGAAGTCTAGGCTGTTGCCAGACGAATCCACGAAATACTCGTGTCTACTATCTGCTGCCTGCTTGTGCGGCTGGAGTTCGTTTCACGTGCGGCAGTTTTGCTTCTGTATTCCTAGGTATTGCGTGTATTCCAATTATTAGTATGTTGCGGGTGTTCATTTAAAACTGTACACCTGTGTATCACTCTGGAAAAATTAATTACTGATTTTCGTGAAGGCGTGCAATTACGGATGGTATCAAAATAAGTAACAAGCGAGAAATCCAGTTTATGATAGAGAACCCGACATCTCGCACGTCCAGTTAAGTACAAAACTATCGGTATATTATTCTCTCTCTCTCTCTCTCTCTTTTTTTTTGCCGTGGGAACTCTGGCATTATTTATATATTTCTTATGTTGATTGCATGATTGTAAGGTTACTCTTAATCAGACGACTGGCCATATTGTTTCTGAGCGTGGATAAATTCTAGGAAACATGGTGTACAGGTAGGGCCTGGTAGTTTTCGCGAAAAGATTTTTGCAGCACTTTGTTTCAGTGTCTTACGTGCGCACCTGCATCTCTGCTTTGTGGTCAGTGATTGGATGCCGTAACACCCAGCGTGTGGAGGTTAAACCCGCAAATCACAGACGTGATGTGTCACAGTTATCCGTGTACTGATTGGCACAGTCTAATGAATAACAACTCTGCACAAAAACACTCTGCCAATAATCACGAAGTTGAGCTGCAGGTGTACACGTAAGACACTGAAACAAAGTGGGTCAAAATGTTTTCGCGAAAACTACCGGGCCTAGGTAGAGGGAAATATTTAGCTTGGCGGACTGGCATAGTCGGGTGGTTCTTTGACAGACTTGTTGAGCCACTATGATCTGCAGACACAACACAGGGTGAGCCTTATGTCTGTTTGTAATGGCGCTGTGTGGAATGTTCCTCGATGGCTGTGTCGGCAGGGCTTGGCTCGCCTCACTGTTGACCTTGGCTAGCTTCTTCACGGATAACAAAGACATTGCAACAACTTGCCGGCCTTGTGGCTGGACAATGGCGTCGACCCCCCAGGTGCTCGGGGGTAAATAGGCCGACATTTCCTAGCCTCGGTGGTGGGAAGCGTCCTCTTACCACCCGCATTGCGCCATGCCAGACATAACTTACAGTTCCTGGGTGAGGTGTGGGGAGGAGTGGTGGCGTGGAGGGTGGCAGTGACCTCTTGCTCAAGGCCGCTATCCGATACTCGCTGATTTCACTCGCCAGTTATTTCAGAGATATCACTTGTAGTTCCGTCATTACTGACGACCACTGGTGGTCACTGACAATCATTTTAGGCTGACCCCTCGTGCGAGGCTACGCGACTGCTGATTCAACTGGAACTCAGGATGACGTGTAGTGCCAGTATAAACAGACATTGGCGCGAAATTCAAAACGTCTGTCCTCTAGACCCGTTTATAAACATTCGAACTATCAAGGCGATGCATTAGAATGTTGTTACCATTCATAAAAATATTTCTTGAGAAGATTTTCCCAAAGTAGCTACTGCAAAATAACATTAAAACTAAAATGATGTTTTTTCTCAGGAGCTCATTACGTGATAATTATGCGAAATAAAATTAATCTTATACGAATGTAAGATTTTAAAAATGCTGGAAACTGTGTTAACTAGTTATTCGCGTTGACGCACGAGTTTTCTTTTATTTACACGTGTATCGCTTTTAAGTGTTCCAAATCTCTTAAATTACTGACGATGACAAAGTAATTAGTGATCACTCATTGGGTTCCGTTATTGCTGAAGAACATTGACAGATTACCAATTTAAAACAGCGCTTACCAGTAGTAACGAAACACGGCACAAGTAGACTAACGATCCGCGGCTGGTCATTTTCTTGAAGCAGAGTTCGCATGGAAGAAGTGCGCTTCAAGTGGAGACCAATCACGCACTAAAAATATATGTTGTGAGAAATTTACACAGCAAATATGCTTTGTCGTGAACATACTGTAGTGTCCATGGCAGTTTACTCATAGCAAATCAAAATTTTTCTATTGTTAAAGAATTTAGCAGGGTGAATATCAACAACACAGTTTTGCAGAGTGCCATAATACATTTTATTCCACGAGGACACAACAAATTCAAGAAAGAGTTCTTCGCAAACAACCCTACCGTCATTAATTTTCTGTAGCTGCCTAGGATTGTATAGTATACAGGATTATTACATGCACCAACGCACAGGACCAAAATAATAAACGTAGGTACTAGTTTTATGTGTAAGAAAATTACGTGATGTCCGAAACGCGATGCATGTTTTCACCAGATATATTGTGTGCGTGGTACAAGCTGTGTAACATTCTTATATAGGCTGTTCGCAGTAAGTTAGCACTTTTGAAGACTTTCGTTTTATACTAAGCCAATCTGTATATTTCCTCTCCTTGTTAGAGCAAACATCGCATTGCAACTAATTCGCACAGTGATTTCATCATACTTGAGTCTACAGAGAAAAAAACTTTTTAAGCAACTTTTTTACAAAACTGTTTTTGTAGTCCTCACATGACCATGGACATCCTATATTTCTGCGTTTCACGCACTATATTTCACGTGACCATCCAGGAGAACTAAAATCATAGTCATAATCAGTAACTTGCTTGAGCTGGAGTTAAGAAATTTAACCTTACGTTCTTTTAAAATCGTGTATACATAACTAGGAACTTCTATTTCTTACGAAAATAATTCTGCACCAATTTGTTTCAATGCTCTATGTTCACATAACCAGCTCTGCTTCATGGTTATTGATTGCACGTTTTTAAATCTTACATGTCATTACGTTTTACAGCAAATCACAGAAAAAAGGTATCGCATTAACCATTTCTTAGGCGATTCGAGTTCGATTTCCGGCGGGGGTTGGCCGCCGTATTTTCGCATGTGGGAATCGTGACGGAAAATGCCGTTGGTCGGCGGGTTTCCTCGGGGATCTCCCGTTTGCCCCACCCATTCATTCTGGCGCTGCTCCATACTCACCTCATGTCATTGCAGATGTGAAAGCAAGATATTGAATTAAATAAGTTAATGCAGAATTTTTTCTTGCGAAAATCAGGGGTCCCTGCACACAACTAAAACCAAATTTATTAAACAGTTCCTTTTATTTCTGCTCAAAAGATGAATCGTTTCACCATTTCAACAATGCAAAAAAGTTACGTTTGTTGTCAACATGTAGACAGCTAAGATGCGTGAGAAAACCTGCTAACTGTTCATTTTAAATACTTTGTACCACAACAGAAGTTTATTGCACGGCTCAAAATACTGGTTTATCTGTCGTCTTGATTACTGAAAGAAAAACTCTGACATCAAGTAGAATTAATTAAACCAAGGGAAAATAAGTTTAAAAATAATGTTTATTATAAACCGTTTTCGATTTAACTTTGTGTACTCCCTTTTCATGACTACTTATTTTCATTTTCAACGGGACAGTATAAATTGATTTATTTAATAGTCGTGATTTAAGTTACATTATTGATAGCGATAAATAGCAGCCAAACTAAATCATTGAAATTCAAACTGAAATCTCTTGGAGCTCTCATTGTTACTACAATTTACGAGAAGAGTCGGTATCTTTGCAGATTGCAAACGGAAAACTTTTCTTCTTAGACATTTTTTTCGTAAATAACAAGGGGCAACATTCTGCAGCGAAAAAAATAATTGCCTCTACACAAGTGTGGGTTTTATTTTTAAGCTTTTCTTGCAGAATTTGGATAGCACTTCGGCAAGGTTCCCCCTCGTGTGACTTATGTTTAAGAGTGTTCACGTGACAAAAATTCATAATTTAATATTAGCACGATGTAGTGTTTCTTGTGACTATATTTTCTGATTATTTGTAAAACATTTTTAGCTCTTATAGTTTTCCCGTAGCGGCGTATCAAAGTCAGTATTTGCAAGTCAAGGAAACATAGGAATAAAAAAAAACAAGTGAATGAAATAATTTCCACGGAAATGATGTACTATGTTCCATGTGCTAAATATTCAAAATTATTAATATTCAAAACACACAATGAAGTGCTTTAATTTTTTAAAAGTTGTCATAAATAAAATAAATTGCCATAATTTTTGCATTTTTATAAACAAGAACTGTACAAAGGAATTTAATAGTGTATTATAAAATATTTTAGCATATACCTTACTTCAATGTAAATTATTTCATTCGAGTAAGTCACTTTGTTTTGTTATTCCTTTCCCGCAACTTGAACATTTTGGCACTGTCATGTCGCTATGGGAATACCACGAAAGCTAAAAAAATTATACAAGCGGAAAATGTATTCACACATAAAATCTATAAAACTATCACTATGTCGTACAAATATAAAATTACGTATTTGTGCCACATGAACACCCTTAAGCTGGAGCATCACAGCTTCAGTTAGAATTACCGGTTATTTATTTATGTTTTATTTAAGCTGGCAAGCTTAGGGCCATGAGGCCCTCTCTTACAACTAATCAGCATTACAATTCACTTGCAAGTATCCATAATCTCAGTAAAAGTTGCAATGTAGTTACAGTTTAACATTTAATTAATTAAATCACATAGTAATGGATTATTACAAAACTATTAAATATAATTGTTATGTAACTAACATATTGCAACATGAAGTCCAGTAATTCTAATTTTAAGGAAAAAAGTTACAGAAACTGTAAATTATAACTTAACTAACATAGTAATTACACAGGTATTTTCAAATTAATCTTGTTAAGGTTATTTAGCAGCTCATATTAAAATTTATCCCTAACCATGGTCTATTAAACTACATTACCTTGCTATAAAATCATAAATCCAAATTATGTTAGTAATATTGATGAACGTTATTATTCGTATGCTATTTTTTAGCTATGAATATTTTATCGCCTTTTTAGAGGCATCAAGTAATGCGTATTTAAGGTTCGGCGTTAGTCACCATACTAGAACATTTTATTTTCCGCTGTTATAAAATTCTGAAATGAAAAATGTGAAACTGACTTGGCTATTATAACGTGAGTTATATTTACCTTGTGCTTGCTACAATACTAGCATCGCAGTTCATCTTTTAAAGTGTATTCAGTCAGCAATAAGTCCAGGGAAATAAATAAATAAATATGTATATATATATATACATAAATATATAATGCTGGGCCGATGGCGGCTTGGATACACGTTAAAAGTTCAACTGTGATGCTAGTATTGCAGCAAGTACAAGGTAAATATAACTCACGTTATAACAGAAAATTTCACATTTTTCTTTTCAGTATTTGAAAAATACTGGAAAATAAAATAATCAAATAATTAGGGCCATGAACATTTCGCGAGAATAATTTTGCCCCGGTTTGTTTCAGTGCCTTACGTGCATTCCTGCAGCTCTGCTTTATGGTCAGTGATTGGCTGTTTTAACTGTCACGTGTCTTGAGGTTCTGCCTGCAAATAACATAGGTGTGGTGACTCAGTAACATTACTGTGGTTTGCGCAGTCAAGTGAAAGACGTCACTTTACATAGACACACTGCCAATAACCATGAAGCACAGCTGCAGATGTGCACGTAAGGCACTGAAACAAACTAGAGCAAAATTATTTTCGCGAAATGTCCATGGCCTACCAATACTGTACACTCTCAGAGCATGCAGTAGGAACAAGTTACAACCGTACCCCTGAGTCTAACACAGTGCGGCCACTCACGTATTAGCGCAATTTTCTTCATCATTATTTTATTTTGTATTCGTACCAGATATTTTTTTCTTGTTTTAGACACAAAATTTGACTAAATTTGGCTCTTATGAAATTTTTTTATCTCTCATAGTTCTCGCGTAATGGCTTGTTAAAGTCATACATTGCATGTTACCGTTTTAACGACTACACTAAAACCAACTGCTATACCAAACTCAAAAAAATCACAGTGGATAAAGACACTGCAGGCTACAATGACATGCTCATAAAATTAAAGAATAATAATTATTTGTATTTAAAAAAATTATTGATATTTTTAATTTTTTATTTTCAGTTTCAGCATTTTTTTTTTTAAATTCAAATAATTTTTATTCTTTAATTTTATGAGCATGTCATTGTAGCCTGCAATGTCTTTATCCACTGCGATTTTTTTGAGTTAAGTATATGAGTTGGTTTTGGTGTAGTCATTAAAACGGAAACATGCAAAAATATGACTTTAACAAGCCATTACGCGAAAACTATGAGAGATAAAAAAATTTCATAAGAGCCAAATTTAGTCACATTTTGTGTCTAAAATAAGAAAAAAAATATCTAGTACAAATAAAAAATAAAAAAAAATGGTGATGAAAATTGCGGTAGACAGCGCCCTTATACACTTGCTGTGGCTTCTACACAGCTATGTCTGAATGGCTGACCGCCGACCGCCAATTCCTCATATTCCCCCGGAGGCCGTGCTGTCGCGAGACCGAAAGCCGAAGCTTCCATAACTCGCTGGGTGTTTTTAAAATCAAATGCACCCCGACAGTCTAGTTGCAAATCATTGAAACTGACGGCGGGGCGCGTGTAACTGTTTTAGCTGGACTCCGGGACCCGTATTTAAAGGCATGGGCAAAGTCTCTTCGTATTTAACATCAATTATTTTTTAAAACATAAATCGTAGCCGATATCGTAAAATCGCTTCGTAACTTTGTTATGACTGATTTGAACTGCATACTCTAATTTTGTCGAGTCAGAAGACTGCAAAATAGTTGCTAATTAGTTAATTAACGAAATTTTCTTTTAATTGATAAATTAGCTCTACTCATCATACAGTTCGTCTCGAAAAATTACATTGCATAGTAAAACCAATTTGCAAAATAGATACGAAGCAATTACGATATCGACTCTCGTATGCATTTAAGAAAATAACTCTCTCGTAAGCCGAGAAACTTGGGCCCAAGCCCTTAAGGCTGGAGGGGGGTTGTTGCCATGAGTGGCAGACATGTGCAAGAGGACGTAAACAGGTACAGTTGTAAACAAGCACAGCTTACTTTGCAACACCTTCACCACACGCCGCCGCTGCTGAGACTCCAACTAAGGTTAATTCTCCTACAGGTTAGAGAGATCAATGTTACAAGTTTGGCACAGGGACAATTTCTGCCGCTTGAGCGCTGGTATCGGTAATGACTGCAAACTGACCAATCACAGAGCTTTCCGGAGTTTTAAGTTACATAAAGTTGATTATTTAAAACGCGAGATTGATTTCTTTTCACTTTAAAATTAAGTTAAATGATATCTGTCGTTTCCAAGCCTATTTGAATATTATTTTACTACAGTTTCGTACTGCTCTGGTCTTTTAGCGATGGCAGCGAAAATAGAGGCAGAAATTTTCCCTGTGCCAAACTCTCACGTATCAAAACACATTTTCTTCCTGTAGTAGAATTAAGCTGGATTCACAACCGCCACGTAACGTACGCGCGTACGTACGTACTTGCAAAAGTAGACACTCTGAGTGTGCATGCTAGCATTCACATCCTCGCGTAGCGTGTGCAAGTACGTGACAGAGTTGATCAACTTTCTACTTCGTACGCACGTAGGGCCTACGCTGATTGGTTGTAGTGAATGCGGCATGTGGAAACGTAACACTCTATTAAATATTTAATTATATTGATAAATCATTTATCTTCTAGTCACAAATTAATGTACGATCATATTTACCGACATTTTGTTTTGACATAAATTATTTCCGCACGTACCTAGATTAAATGTCGTGAATCCAATCTATAATGCCTGAGTCGACTTTTAACCTTCCTTCAACTTATGTCGGGACGTGAAAAGATAGACAAAGAGATGGGCATTGAAAGAGAAGGTCGTGAGTTTTGGAGGAGATCTGCGAACAGGCTGGTCGCAACTCGGGCATCAGGAATGCTAAAAGGTAAAGCTTGTTGTGAGCTTGGCGGCAGGCGTGTAATTCTCTCTGGAGACCTTTCGCCGTGTTTTATGTCGCTACCTGGCCTAGCGGCCCTCAGAGACAACACCCTCCACACTGTGGCTCCTAGGGCGGTCTAGACTGCCATAACATCTCCCAGGCGCCGCTGCTATGTCTTCCAGATAAATAACAAGGCCGTGTTTCCAACCACACTGAGGCACAGGCACCGCAGTGGCGCCCTACACGGGGTCAGAATGACGCCGACCAGTGGCGCACTCAGGATTGTTATCCTGGGTCGTAGATAGGATTTCTGTTTGTGGGGTCCCGAACCTCGGACTGTTGTAAAATATAACTGATCCACCCTCCTCAATAAAGTGATAGGTCCAGAGAGGGGGGGTTGGTCCTGGGGAAATTTGGATTTCAAGATACGAAATAGTTCTATTCATGCTGGCAATAAACCTTCCCGGCCGAAGTTTTGTTGGATGATTTGGCAACTACATCATTATATTTTGAAATTCTAACAGTAAAATTTATATGACGTTACAGAAAAATAACTGTTATTTAAAAATTATTGACACATTTTCGGGGGGTGTTTCAATCCCCAAACCTCGCACTCCTTGGGTACCCCACAGACGCCGACGACACACAGCAGACATGGGCGTCAGCGTGAGTGGATGGTGAAAAAAAAGAGGGGGCACTGGCTCTCTTCCCCTCTCCTCCCCCAGTTATCCAGAAAATTGTTACCTTTATTTCGGTTTGAGTCACGTTTCACTTCTGAGGTGTTTAAAGTTGGTGAGAATATTGTTAAGAGGCTGCGTCACTCCTTCTGTTAATAATATTTGCTTTTGTTTAATAAATGATGGTTGTGACGAAAAACAGGCAATTTTAAAAACAAAATTACATTTTACTATTATGTACGTATTATTGGATGAAATCGGTACTGGGAGTTATTTAATGTTTATTATTTGGTGAGATCGTTTTTGTCTTAAAATTTAAATTACCTTAATTATTTCATAGTTACGCTTTAATTTTTGGAATCAAATGTACGTAATAAAAGGTTGAGTAAATAGCTACGTCACTACTGAATTATTTTAATTTAAATCTGGCCAAATTTTTAATCAGGAATAAATTAAGAAAAACCTAACATAATATGTAACACAGACACTTAATATGCAGCAAATATTTCCATAATGCAGGAATCACAATGGCATGACAGACGTGACGCGAATAACAAAACATATCGGCAAATCAGCACCGAGGTATCTGTGACGTCAGCACGTCCTCCTCAACGCTGATTGGCTGACATCTTTTATTATTCGCGTGGCGGGTATTCATGTCATGGTTGTTTGCCTTTGTGATTACAGTGGCACACTTCTTTAGCATAAACTTATGAGGTCGTATGTACGTATGTTTACTACATATAAAACTTTTTTTTTTACAAATTTATATGCATGTATAGGTTTGTGCAGTTGTATTAACTGTATATTTTAAATTTGCATTCTATTAAATATAAAATGAATTACGTGTCTTTAGTGAAACGTATAGTAAAATATTTTTTTTGTATTTACGTACACTTACCTATAGCGTTTTGTTTTCATTCCTGTGCTTAAACACCACCTTCCCCTCGAACTAAATCCGCGTGATGTCCATGATGGCAGCAGCAATCTCCTAGAAAGAATGTCTCGTGACAGTCAGCACTATTATGTAACGGACGGCCGAGCGGTGCGAAAAGATTCGGCAATTACGATGTTTAATCGAAATTTGCCAAACATACAGTACATAAAGTGATGTATGCTTAGGAATGTAATTCAAATAATGTTACACAAGTTTTACGAATTCAGACTCTGCGCAGAGAATCGGCCGTTACCGGATTATTCGAAAATTGTTCATCGCTCATGAATGATGTCTGCTTAGGAATAGTATTTGAAGAACGATACAAGTATATATGCTAATTTCACATGTTCACCACTACTCATTAATTTATATTTTCAAACGGCCGAAAATTATAAAAATGGGTGTTTTTGCGGTCTTTGTTAGATGCGTGTATCTTGGCACAGAATCTAGCCTACATGTCATTGAATTCGCGAAATTGTCCAGTCCCTACTTCAATGGTATTTTGACACAAACAATTTTCGCGATATACCATCATCTCTAACAATGGAACAAAGCTAGAGACACGTTCATAAGGCAAATTATGTGTAAATCTTTTCGCCCACAAAGTAGTGTATATTAATACGTAGAGACTCGGAACTTTCGAGAGTTCAGCGACCTGCAGTCTAGACTCCACAGTTTTGTATTCTTTTCTATACTTTTTAGTCATTAGCTGTTGCTCTGGTTAGTGGCAATGTTACACAGTCATCGACACGATGCCTACACGTTCCAGAAACGCTACATTGCCTACGTTGCAGATGGCACCTCGCAGCACGTTCCCTGCACGTGCCAGAAACTTTATATGTACAACGTTGCATATGGGACCTCGCAGCACGTTGTCTGCGTGTGCCAGAAACGTTACATGTACAACGTTGCATATGGGACCTCGCAGCACGTTGTCTGCGTGTGCCAGAAACGTTACATGGGCAACGTTGAAGATGGGATCTCGCAGCACGTTGCCTGCACGTGCCAGAAACTTTATATGTACAACGTTGCATATGGGACCTCGCAGCACGTTGTCTGCGTGTGCCAGAAACGTTACATGTACAACGTTGCATATGGGACCTCGCAGCACGTTGTCTGCGTGTGCCAGAAACGTTACATGGGCAACGTTGAAGACGGGATCTCGCAGCACGTTGCCTGCAC
>PNEQ01039057.1:0-13383 GCA_003012365.1 Medauroidea extradentata | reverse complement strand
ACAACGTTGCATATGGGACCTCGCAGCACGTTGTCTGCGTGTGCCAGAAACGTTACATGGGCAACGTTGAAGATAAGATCTCGCAGCACGTTCCCTGCACGTGCCAGAAACGTTACATGTACAACGTTGCATATGGGACCTCGCAGCACGTTGTCTGCATGTGCCAGAAACGTTACATGGGCAACGTTGAAGATGGGATCTCGCAGCACGTTGCCTGCACGTGCCAGAAACTTTATATGTACAACGTTGCATATGGGACCTCGCAGCACGTTGTCTGCGTGTGCCAGAAACGTTACATGGGCAACGTTGAAGATGGGATCTCGCAGCACGTTGCCTGCACGTGCCAGAAACGTTACACTGGCAATGTTGCAGATGCGACCTCGCAGTACGTTGCCTGCATGTGCAAGAAATGTTACATTTGTGACTTTCCCCACCAACTCAGTCTACTGTTCCACTGAGTAGCAGTTAGTTGACGAATAGTCGTGGCTTGAGCATGCTCACGTACAGTGGATTATAGCCTACAGGTAATTGAATTCGCGAAATTTTCCAGTCCCTACCTTGAATAAAACTCTGTAGTTCCTTGCAGCATGTTTGACTGGGAGATATACACCTGACACATCGTAGTTGTCTCAGACCAATGTCGGGGATCAAATATTACTAGGGCCAAGAAGTTTTCACGAAAAGATTACAGCACCACTTTGTTTCAATACATTCACATCTGTAGTTATACTATTTCCTTATTAGCTATGAGTATTTGTACAACTTCGTCTTTCATTTGATTGTGCCAATCAGAACAAGGTTAACTGCCCCCCCACGCGCCAGTGATTGGCGGGTAGAACCACAGACTAAATAATAATACAGACGTGAAATTATGTGATGGCTAATTTTATACGGGCGATATTCGCCGCTTATTGGTTGCCCGAGGATTTAGATGCCAGTCCCGTGTCTGTTTGGCTCCTGCACGTTACAGCAGGTTTCCTATTGGTGTAACCGTAGGTGAGCAGGGCAGCTGCCTTACGCTGACTGGCGGTATGTGTTTCCGCCATGTTGCTGGCCAGCGATGCCATTTTGCTGGCGTGTGTGACTGAGTTTGCCGTCCTATCGGCTATTCTTCTGTATTCCTAGGTATTCTGTGGTAAAACTCCGAAATGCAGAGAATTAAAACCACCCAATAATCACTGACCACAAATCAGAGTTGCATCTGTGTACATCAAATATTGAATCAAATTGTTGCAAAATTTTTTTCATAAAAAATTATTACATCTACCTATCATGTGTGTACAATATTATTCTGTTTTAGGAATGCTACCCGGTTGAAGGCGAACTTGAGCTGCAGATCACGTAAACACACATCGTCGTGTCTGACCCGAGGTCGTAACGACCACGAAACATCTCACGATGAGCACGCCTCAACTTCTCTGGTTTCACTCGGAAAAGTTTATGCGTGGGTTATAGTTTACGACCCAGGTATATGCATATGATTGGTCCGTTTGAGACTTTTAGGTTAAGGCTCAAAGTGCCGTCCATCTCATCATTATTTCATATACTACTATAATAATAATCATAATCATCATACTTGTCACCATCATGCTGTACATAACGTAATAAATGATTCCTCACTAACATTGTAATCAATATTGCATCTACTTCGGAATATATATTGTGTTTGTTTTATTAACTAATGAGATCAAACATAGCATACGGTTAAAATATATTACTCTTACTGAGCCATAGCTTGTATTCAATTACTATTATCAAAATTTCCTCTTCGATGAAGCATAGAATATTATTGGTAAACTGCTTCACATTAATACTAATTGAATCTTTAATTAATTTGTCATTCATAATCATTACAAGAGAAATATTGGTTAACTTTCAAGAAATCTCTTGCATTGATTCTGCATGACACATTAATGAAAGATTTCGTTATTATTTATGTAAAGCTGTTTACCAAGAATGAATCTTATGCTTTGTCAAAGAGAACATTTTGATAATACAATTTGAATTAATGTTATTGATCAAAAACTGAAAATACAATAAAATTGTCTAACACTCCTCCTTAAATTAAGATAGTATTATTTTCGCTTAGTAAATTTTGGCTTAGGCTATAATAATAAACTAATTAAATTAAACACCCAATCCCTGAACAGCACATGTTCCATCAATAGAAACTATAATTATTGCTTAATTGGTTAGTTTGTTTCTTATTTCTTTTGCTATGTCGTCACTTATCGTCGGTCATATAGTTCTAAGTTATAGTGCTTTTGGGGCGCGAGTCACATAGAAATAGATCCAGCTACAGAATATTTTCAAATATATAATTATGTTATTACATACCGTTAACACGAAGGAAAATAATATTCCATCATTGCTTCGTATGCATATCATCTAGTACGTATAAACGATACTTGTAGGAATTTCCTGTAAGTATCACGTCGTTGTAGGTCGTTGGTTGTTGGTGAATGGGGAAACAAAATCTGCAAAGTAATTAAATACGTAACTAAGTACCAAGTAAGGGGATGAGAATGTTTGAGACTCAGAACTTACGTGCCAACATTCCATCGTGTTGTACAAGAGGTGACCAAATTATGTATTTGGAAAAAAAATATTAACATAACTTTCACTTCAAGCTTCTCGACATATTCGTTATCGGATTGGCATAATTTGGACGGTGTTATGAATCAATAGACTGTGTGCCAGTTGCCAGTTAGGTACGAAATAATTTTCTACTTTGAAACGGTCTTACGAACAGTATTTTACACCTATATCCTGTGTTTATGGATAATACATTTATAGGACTAATATATTTTTTGTAAGACTGTTTCAAATTCGAAAAACTTACAGCATGTTTTACTGGGAAAATTAATAATGGCTAGAGGTACGTCAATTTCGCGGATTCATCAGGCAGTAGCCTAGATTGCTCAGTCCTGTACGCGCACTGGATACAGACGATTATTCATTGGCTTACAACATTACAAGCGATAGCTCTATGAATCATTTCCTTATTTATAGAGCCACGATTTTGTCGCGAAAAGATTTTTGCCCTACTTTGTTTCATTGTCTCGCGTGCACATCGACAGCTTTGCTTCATGGTTATTGGCAGCGTGTCTTTGTCCAGACACGTCTGTCATTTGACTGCACCAATCAGAATAAGATATTTGTGAATCCGTGCATCAGTAATTTGCCAAGGCAAGTGTGAGTAAAATCATCCAATCACAGACGATGTAGCAGAGCTGCAGGTGTGCACATGACGCATTGAAAATAAATGTTGCCAAAATCTTTTCGCCATAAAATCGTGGCTCTACTTATTTACTACTGGCTTGCAGTAGTGAAATGTGTTTCGTGACAGCCGCCAGCTAATCACACACGTGATTATGAAGTATGTATTTTTGGCGTTCAACCTGGCCTGGAATGAATTTGCGAAATTGACGTACCTCTAATAATGGCGCACAGACTATTGATACACAACACAATCCATTTGACAAATAATTGAGTGATAAGGCCGTTACTTATTCTATTGGAGTACTGCGGAAGATCGCGCGACACAATAGGCTCTTTTAAGGCATGTGTGTGAATAGATCAAGTTGGTTGATTTATTTTAAATACCACACGAAGAAGTAGATCTGTGGTGACAGGCTTCATCGTGGTCATTAAACAAGAGAATGGGGGTAAAATAAGTATTTAAAACGTTTAATACACTTTTTGAACTTATATATATATATACATATATATTTATATTTATATATATACACACGCACACCTGAAAAATTCGCGTTTTCTTTTGGCCCCAAGCTATAATTCCAGCAACTAAGTTCGTGCGTGACTTATTTGACACTTTCTGGAAGTCGCTTAGCCAATAGTACAGAAGCTACTAAATGCGTCATCGAGCAGCCGGTGAACAGCCAATGTATAGGGCCACGATTTTGTCGCGAAAAGAATTTTGCCCCACTTTGTTTCAGTGTCTCACGTGCACATCGACAGTTCTGTTTCAAGGTTATTGGCAGCGTGTCTTTGTTCAGACACGTTTCTCATTTGACGTCACCAATCAGAATAAGATTATTGTGAGTGTGTACGTCTATAATTTGCCAAGGCAAGTGAATGTAAAATCATCCAATCACAGACGACGTAGCAGAGCTGCAGGTGTGCACATGACGCATCGAAACCAAATGTTGCAAAAATCTTTTCGCCATAAAATCGTGGCTCTAACAATGTATGCTTGAATACACACATGTTCTTGGAGACTAGCCTACACGTCAGCGAACCCGCGAATTTTTCCCGTCTCTACATACGTGTGTGTGTATATATATTGGTTATTTATAGCAGGAAATGTTGACTGTTTGCTAGGCTTCAACCAAATGTATTAATTTATGACGTTTCTCTTTTGTTACTGTTGAGATCTTTTTTGACTGGGCGAGCGCTAGTCCTGGTGCACTACGACAGAACGTCTGTGATTTGTCAGTGAAAGCCAAGCCATGCCACAGACTAAGTGGTAATACAGGTTTGAAGTGACGTGGCGGCTCATTTGATACGGGCGAACCTTGCCGCTTATTGACTGTTGATACCATCCCCGCGTGTGTTTGGCTCGTACATGTTACAGCAAGTTGCCTATTGGCTTGGTTAGCTGTAGGTAGAGCAGCTGATTGGCGGTAGGCGTTTACGCCGTCTTGCTGGCCAGTAAAAGCCGTTTTGCTGGCGTACGTGACTGAATTTGATGTCCTGCCAGCTATTTTACTTCTGTATTGCTAAATATTCTGTGGCCGTGCCTCACAAACGTCGTCCAACCAAACAAGGCGCAGGACGCTATAGTAACTTGGAGAACACGCTGACAGAAAATACTCTCGTGAATTTCCTCCACCTCTAGTCATTCGTTACCTTGGGTTGGTTTGAACTGTGAAAGACCTTGTACGTAGTGTTCTTAGCATAACTATGCCAGTTGCAACCGTAATACACGGTTCAGGTTGGACTGGAAAGAATGCTATTCGTGACTAACAAGTATTAAGAAACATACGTTTACGTTCTATATCGTGTTTCGACATAAACTCTACTCACGGATTCGCAGTAGTGGAAGTCACATCGGTGCTAAAACATCTCGTACGACAGGAATACCAACTTATCACAACACGAATCTCAGAGCATCCGCCACATTAAGGACGCCGGCTGTCAATAGTTGTTATATTTCGGTTGAGGTGCCAATCGTATCTATGATAGTTATATGTGTAAACACCTGATTGTCTTTAAAATATTTAATGGCTAGTTGTATTGGAAAACACTTCAAGTCATGTATACTTCAATGATTGCATTATTACCGCCCTCATGCATGCTGACAAACTCGCAATCGAAACACAAGACATTTGCTGTGACAGTAACCTTACTCTTATTTACATTTAAATTAAATAAATAGCTTCACAAATACATGCGACTAGTAACCACATAGGAGAGCAAAACAAAATAGATAGCGGGAAATTTTTTTCGTGAAATTCGGGTGTTACTCATAGACATAGTGTGACTATAAATGTTACGTCCGATGTTCTGGTTGGAGAGAGAGGGGAGAAGAAGGAAGCACATTACCCAAAATATTTTTGTAAACCTTGTAAAATAAAGTGCATCCTAAATAACAATATATATTACGCGCTTCTTTTACAAAGCACATTAATTAGGGTCGCTAATCTACACGAAATTTACCTAAACCAAAGATTTGCAAAACACAAAATTTTTCTTTAGTAATTAATAATTGTTTTTTTAGTTATTTTGATTTGATTGAAGGGGTACGTGCACCCAACCGTGCCTCCTCAAGGTTTCTAACATTTTCAAAACGGGATAATAACTGCCTTAATACATGCTACTGTACCGAGACCGTTTCGACATTGCAGTGGATGGAGAAAATTATCATACATTTGTTGAATAATTGCAAACTGTAAAATTAATTGTAAAGCCTTGTCCATTTAGAAGTATATAAATGTAAAGCACATTTCAGGCACTTTATCAAAGAAAAAATATATAACTGACTGTTTGGTGTGACTATAAATAACTTCATCATGCAATGCAGAATAGAAAACACAATGCTTGTACTATAAGCATGTACTGTTTCGTGAACACACGCCATTGCTCATGTTTAGTTGACCAAACGTATGTATAATGACGAAGTAAAAAACACACACACAAAAAACAGATAAAACCAATCCCAGAGAAACATGGTCAGTATTTTTATATTTAACAGCAATAATTCTAAAGATAGAATTCAGTAAATTTTCATTGCATGGAACTTGTGTCGTTTTGTCTTCTGTCATGTGATGTCCACTGTCCACTGTATTTTGCCTACTGCCATCATTTTTTATTTTTCATATAGCGAAACTGGGTTTCTTTATCAACTCCGTCTTTTGTTTCTGGATGTTGTCGAAATTTGACTGATCTTTAGAATTTATATATATATATATATATATATATATATATATATATATAAACTTACCGTATTCCTTTTAGATACTGCTTTTTCCTATTTTTTTCTTTGTCATTTAACACAAGTTTGGTCAACAAACATGAGCGATGACGTTATGTCCACAAAGTTATTGTAAACTCCCATTGCAACAAACATTTAAAATCTAATCAATGGCTGTACTTGTGCCCTTAAGGTAACTATGTTGGGCAGCCAACCCTTTCAAAATCTTAAGGGTCGATTGTACAGTCCTACAAAGACAATCTTAAGACATAGTTAAAGGAAAGTTAAATATTTACAAAAATTTCAGCTTTTTCTTCTGCGTTGCACGCTTATCATTAAAAGACTTCTTAAGCAAGATAGGGTACTCATACATGACGGGAAAAATTAATTTCCTCTTGCAGCTTCTTCTAATCATAATGTAATTGCATTTACATTGTACGAGTAAGTTAATTATTTATTTACTGCTGTCATCTCTACGATAAACAATAATTTTCCACAATACCTATTTTACTCCGGAAGAAAAAGGCGTTTTAAAACATTACGAATTCTTCTCTGTTGAAACGAAAAATAAAATTTAGGTGAACAATAACTGCCATTGATCCAAATGTATGCGATATTTATGTTAATACCACTAACATTATAGGCGTTCTTGTTGATGAGAATGTTGAAGGTGTCAAACTGCTGTAATTTTAACCTTGAACTAGTCTTATATAATGCAGTTTAACTTGAAAAATTATGAAATGCGTGTGTATGAGTAAAATTTAATAAAAATTGAAAATTGTTGATAGCTGTAAGGTATTTAAATTTGTTATTGGTGTCTCAACACACTAAAGTACAAAGCTGTTAAATATGTTATAGTGATGTTCGTGGTGCTTATTGAAGCTCATGTAATTCAGCCAGTTGGTTTCAATTAATTAAACAGTGTTGAGTTTAATTTGGTAAACCTCGACACTAATAGAATTACACTGCATTATGCAGTAAAAAATGTTAAATTTGTTGTCCTTCAAATAAGAAAAAACGTACACCTTGAAACGAAATAAGTTTATCCACGCTTTAAGTGATTAAAACCAAACGTACTTGTAAAATTGTTGTATGTATGTTTATTAAAACCATGTAACAAAATAAGTATAATTATCTGAAATTATCACATTACTTTAGCGCTGACCATTACAATATATCTTGTTCGCAATGTTATGTCTTGAAAGATAGTATATGTTATAAAATTTCTGATTGCGTTCATCCCCTTAATCTATTTTAGTTAGTTTAATAGGTTACATGACTCCACTTCCGAACTGTTAATGACATTTCTCTCAGATTTGTCTTCTTAACGACTATGAAACTGCGCCATACTTTCTTATTGCAGCATTTCCTCTAACATACATAACCAAGGCGGTTTCTTCCATTAACAGTGTAGTAAATACCTTCATATCTAACTCTGACAATTGTTGAAAGTCTTGGTGGAAGGAAGTCATGTAATTAAATATTATTTTTTTCTAATATTTATTTCAAAATTCTCATCAGCCACTTGATTATTAACTACGACGAGATAAAATCATTTGCAACTCGACTAGTTGCAGGAATAGTTCTTACGCTGTATCTAAACTGTCAATGATTGATATAACACTCGAAAAAAAAATCCTTGTGTTACGTTACATTATTTGACACTGCGTGTTCATGCACACACAGCTAACATGTTTCCATGTACGCCTTATTCGAGTTAGGGCGTGGTGCTGTCAAAAGTTGATGGCGTGACGTCATCAAACAACAATTGTATGTATTGTAACCTGGACGAGACACGACACGAACACGTGTCGAGTCGTTGCAAACCAAGTCTCGTTATTTCAGGCGTTAGTAGAAAAAAGTAGCCTAACTAGTTGGAATGCAGGTTTGCTGTGTCACGTGACAATGTCTTCTCGGTCACCAGGACAAGCATAAACGCCTGCCAGCATTTCAGAGTTGCAAGAGCACTATGTAGATCCCAAACGGAAACTTGGCTACACCTCTGGCATCTAATGTAATATCCGGATCCGGTCATGACAAATTGTTTCTACAGACTGTTCGCAATAAACTGAATACTTTTAATGCCGAGTCTGAGGCCGGGTCTCAAATAAAGAGTGTACACTCTCACTCTCGTCCACTTTGGTTCACTCTTCAATCTAACTGAAACAGCCACCCTCGGATGCACCCTCGAAGCACTGCAACCTGGCGTGAGAAAAGGAAAGCTGAAAAAATAAATGACTGTGGGAAACAATGTTTTCCAGTTCCAGTTAGGTTATGGTTTGAATATGGATCGTGAGAATGCTATTGCTGTGTTGTAAATAATCACAAATCATGTCAGCGAAGAACATAGAAGAAGACAATGCAATGTTTCCTTTTACTCAGCATATTTCTCTAGATTTTGAATGAAAACAAAGATGCCTTCCCGCAGAGTGGGCGAGAGGTTACAGCGAGGGAGCATCGTCGCTCACTCTGGCTCACTCTTCCTTTGGCCCACTTTCTCTAGAATTTGTGACAGCAGATGTCAAGAGGGAGCAAAAGAGTGCTCTCTGGCTATTTGCTACACAGTCTAAGGTACGGAGACAGGCAGGGGATAAGAGCCAGACTGGCTGGTGTGTCAACAACGGTATCGCATTTATGCGCGGGGCACAAAACGGCGTGCAGTGTTTCGCTCGCTGGTTTTTTCTATGGGACTTTAAGCGGTCACCCTGTTATTATATTTATGGAAAGTGTAAAGTAAAGTCTAGCGCATACTCCTTTATTTCCATTTTGCGATTCCGGTTGCTATTTTTAACGTGACAGCAATCTTAAAATACCGTGTTTGGCCAAATTTAGGTGCCCCGAAACTATATGTCTAAACTTGATATCCAAAACACAATAAAAGTAAATTTAAAAATTTTAAGTAACCCCCGACATAAATATCTCTAAAAAGTAAAAAAATAAAATTTCTCTCTTGACCTATTAGCTTCATTAAAAGTACCTAATAATAGATTGACGATGAGCGTCGTCAAGTCGGGGGACTGCTATGTGAAGAAGTATAATTAGTTATACATAGGTAGAAAAAATAGAACATATCTACTAGTTTCAAATTGTACGAATGAACTTAGTTTTTTAGACATCAATCTTACAAGGTACACTAAGTTCATGCAGTGTTTCGATATTGTACCAATTCTATAAGAGGCATTCGCTTGATAGCCGTGCGCGATGTGCGATATATGGCAAGAGGGGTGGGGGTGTCACAGAATGTGACGACACGAACGGGCAGACACGTCAGGGCTGATGTCGTGTTGACGGTTGTGTATATTTTGCGAATTTTTCGGAGTAAATTAATCAAGACTGAAAACTAAACAATTGGATACTGTTGTTTTGTTACATGCCAACGTTACTTACATAGAGTAACTAGTTGTATAATCCATACTTTTATAATTATCAATATTCTTTTTATTTGTATTCTTTTTTTTTATTCATTAAGCGGTCCACCGACGTGACGACGTTCATCATCAAAATAATAATAGGTAATTTTAATGAAGTTAAAAGGTCAAGAGAGAAATTTTATTGTTATACTTTTTAGAGTTTTTATGTCGGGGGTTACTTAAAATTTTAAATTTTACTTTTATTTCATTCTTTTTAAGTTACTCGCTTACACTAAATATTATTAAAGATTTTAGTAGTGCAACAGCGCACGTTTTGAGTTTCAATATGAATTTATTTATTATTTGTACTTCTTTTGTTTTATTTAAAATTTGGTTTGTAAATAAGTTATTGGTACGCTTTGATGACAAACAAAACATTTTTTAGGTTAGATGATAGTAGTAATTATTTTATGTTTAAACGGCTGAACATATTTCCTTGAATCGTAGCCAAGAACCATCTCGATCACGTCAGCTTTCGAACAAAAAAAAAACCGCATCAAAATTGGTCCATTCGTTTAGGATCTACAATACCACAGCAGACCCACAGATACTCAGATACTCACACAGACACGTCAAACTTATAACACTCTTTCTTTTGCGTCGGGGGTTAAAAATAGAGAAGCACAGTTTGAAATGTATTTTACTTTCATAAATTGAGATATCAAACGCATGTTTAGTAGAATTTCTTACAAAAACTTTCTCGTAAGACGCTGCACTTATGCTCGTCCAGCAGCTTAAGGTAATGGCAATTGGTAAAGTAGTGGCACGAGTATTTCAAGTATTCATCTGGTGGCAACCTTGACTCTCAGTTCTATTCACACTCTGGCCACAGCCTATTATACAAGATGTCCAGAAAAAAACCTAATAATAATTACACCACGCGAATCCTGGGCTAAATTGGAGACGAAAACGTCAGTGGCAAAATGTTGTACGACGTTTTACATTCAGAATGTGGCAACATGTCACAGTAGTCAGTCTCCTCTTGCGCTCAACAGATATCTCACTTATCTTACTATTACTGTTCTGGCCTATATATTATGGGTGCAGGTTAAAATCCCGAGCAGTCCAAACGTGACTCAATGTTCACTCGACGTAACAAACGAAATAATACCTGGACGTGGAGTGCAAGAGAGCACTATCTCCATGCTGTGTTGCCACGTAGTGAACGTAAAATGTCGTATGATATTTCGTCTCTAATTTAGGCCCTGAATTCACATAGTGTGCTTATTATGTAGTTGTTTATTTTTTGCCGTACGAGGGAGTAGCACGTGAAATTACAGCGTATTATTTTCATACAGTTCATAACAGGTTTGCAGTCAGCTATGTCGTGTCAAAACAGCTGTAGTCCAATCACAGAAGTGAGAGTGAAGTGTACGTACTTGACGTTTAAATGTACCTATAATGAATCAACGAAATACTCGTGCATCTAATGATATGCCATTATTATTATATAGTCGTAATTTTTTTACTAAGTACGTCAGTAGCAGATTATTACGTTGATTTATTTGTAATACATATGTTATTACTTTCCAGGTTCTTTCTTTATTATTATCACGGCCGTAGAAGAACAGGTCTGGACACTCGCCTGGAAACTTGACCCCCTTGTTGTTTGGCTGTAGTTCACCAAGTTACCGAGAATATTGTGTTTTATTGGCTCTGATGTTAAGGCGGTCGGACTAAACTCCGCCCACTTCCTTTCCGCTAAGATAAACAATTTATCAAACCGTATTTTTTTTATCAATTTATGAAATACGTTCTTCGCTCACAAATTTAAGAAAAGGCTTCAGCAATCTTTATTTACTTTATAAATTTAACAATGGGAAAAAGTGGACGGAGTTTGAGTCCGAACGCCCGGAAAACAGCGCCAAAAAGTACGACATTCTCGGTATCTTGACGAACTACAGCCAAACAACAAAGAGGTCAAGCAAAATACATTGTTAGATAGGCGAATGTCCAGACCTGTTCTTCTACGACCGTGATTTTTATCAACACATAGTGTCTCACTTCACTGTGGTTTTGGTTATTTCCGTTCACAGTTTTTTGCGCCCCTTGGCATGTTCGCCTGAAAGATCGGTTTACCCTGCTTTGTAGTAGCATGAACTATATGCAGAGACTCTTTTTTTTTTGTGAAAACGTTTCTGCACTAGTGTAGTTGGTGTCAGTGTCTCATCCGCATATCTGCAGTTTTGCTTCATGGCCAGTGATTGGCTAGTTTTTAACTGTCAGTATCTCAGCGTTTTACTTGAAATCACATACGTGTGGTATCGCAGTAACGTTATTCTGATTGGTATCGTCATTTAGAAAGTATTTCGACAAAGACGCGTTGCCAATAACAATGAAGAAAGTGCGGAGGTGTACGTAAGACATTTGAGACAAGTTGGTTCAGAGATGTCTTCGTGAAAATAAGAGGCTCCTGACCATGTGTTGATCAAGAAGTCACTCTTGTATCTTACTGAACACTTGGACAACAGTAGCGAAGCGCCATAGTTAGAACCAGAGATTTTCAATAAAAAGAACTTTGCAACAACTCGTTCTGATGCCTTACTTGCATATCTGCAGTTGTACTGAGTGGTTATTGGCAGAGCGCATCAGTGCTTAGGCGTGGCTCATTTGACTGCGCCCATCAGGACAAGGTTACTGCGACACAACACGGCAGTGACTTGCAGGTAGAACCTCGAAATGCAGAGAATTAAAAATACCCAATTACTAGGGTCCGGTAGCTTTCACGAAAATATTTTTGCCTCACTTTGTTTCCGTGTCTTACGTGCGCACCTGCATCTCTGCTTTGACCCTAACAGCACAGGTGGTGCTGGAAACGTTGCTACAACGTTACAATGTGCTAAGTTCGTCACAGACTATATAAACATGTTGCCTACATGTGCCAGAAACGTTACAATTGCAACGTTGCCGAGACAACCTAGCAGCACGTTGCCTGCACGTGCCAGAAACATTACAGCTGCAACGTTGCAGAGGAAACCTAGCAGCACGTTGCCTGCACGTGCCAGAAACGTTACAATTGCAACATTGCCGATGCAGCATAGCAGCACGTTGCCTGCACGTGCCAGAAATGTTACAGCTGCAATGTTGCAGAGGAAACCTAGCAGCACGTTGCCTGCACGTGCCAGAAACGTTACAATTGCAACGTTGCCGAGACAACCCAGCAGCACGTTGCCTGCACGTGCCAGAAACATTACAGCTGCAACGTTGCAGAGGAAACCTAGCAGCACGTTGCCTGCACATGCCAGAAATGTTTCAGTAGCAACGTTGCAGAGGAAACCTAGCAGCACGTTGCCTGCACGTGCCAGAAACGTTACAGCTGCAACATTGCCGAGACAACCTAGCAGCACGTTGCCTGCACGTGCCAGAAACGTTACAGCTGCAACGTTGCAGAGGAAACCTAGCAGCACGTTGCCTGCACGTGCCAGAAACATTACAGCTGCAACGTTGCAGAGGAAACCTAGCAGCACGTTGCCTGCACGTGCCAGAAACGTTACAGCTGCAACATTGCCGAGGCAACCTAGCAGCACGTTGCCTGCA
>PNEQ01039056.1:40570-50918 GCA_003012365.1 Medauroidea extradentata | reverse complement strand
ACAGTATGTACTACATGAGCGTAGTAAACTGCGTCTCAACACGACACACGCCTACAGTATGTACTACATGAGCGTAGTAAACTGCGTCTCAATACGACACACGCCTACAGTATGTACTACATGAGCGTAGTAAACTGCGTCTCAACACGACACACGCCTACAGTATGTACTACATGAGCGTAGTAAACTGCGTCTCAATACGACACACGCCTACAGTATGTACTACATGAGCGTAGTAAACTGCGTCTCAATACAACACACGCCTACAGTATGTACTACATGAGCGTAGTAAACTGCGTCTCAATACGACACACGCCTACAGTATATGCTACATGCCACAAGTTACTATCGTATTATCCAGTTGTGGTTGAAACATCGATATACATTCGTATGTTGAGACAATTATAGATTGACGCTTGTGTTCGATCAAATTTCGTTAACGTAATGAAGTTCGCTAAATAAGCTGGTGTAAAATACCTCTAAGGATAAAAAAAAATAAATTTTGAACACAAGTGCCAACACATTTTAAAATAAATACACTCTATACTTTAAATAAACATTTTAAATAATATCCTGAGGAAGTCTATTTGTATTTTTTTTTTGGCGTGATTTTGTTTAAATATTCAGCGGCTTATGGTTTAGTGAAGTACCGAAATTTCAGCCTGGTTCAACCTGTGCTCGTACATGAAATTTCGTGTACCGTAAAGTGAGGTTACTTTGCACAGCTATGTTAATTTAATTCGAAATGAAAATTCCAAGATACTTTCACTCTGTGGTACTGTTTATTATTAAAGAAATGTACAGTGAAGTTTTCAACCATTTGAGATTTCGCCAACACTTACTTTCAACAGAAGTACGCGGTGCAAAGTAACCTGAACATTTAGGCAAAGAAACCCCACTTTATGGTACGAGCTATGACCTGACCGCAACAGTGCTTCTGGTGAGAGTCTTTACTCTCGGTCCTTGACGCCATAGAGGGAGAGAGCGAGAGAGAGATAACGAGGTCGAGAGTAAAAAACCTGGGGTGAAGCAGGTCGACTTGTTTCCGTAGCCAGTCTCTCTTCCTAGAACTGACTGGAGAGCTTCATGTCAGTGGTTTGTCCACCGCCTAACTGTTCAGTTGTAGACGACTCTGAGGAGACTACTTGTCTCGTGGGATGATCGGCTCCTCTGCTTTGTTCTATGACGTGTCTCACGCCTGTGAACAAGGAACGCTATTGTCTTCACGCGCTCTGCAATCTCACAGTAACTGCCTCCTACATATTTACAACTACGCTATTACACGTCTCCTCTCAGGTGCTTGGAATACAGGTGCTAGTTTGTTGTTAGGTATGTATGTAGTAGATGGCCGTGTTTGTGCGAGGCACTGGGGCTCGTAAACATTATATATATATATATATATATGGAACTGAATTCCAAATCATGCTAACTCCCAAATTTAAGAAATAGCAATAATAGATAAAATCTTTTCGTTTACATTTATTTCTATCTTATATACGTTACTTGTCAAAATACAATAATTTTACTGTGGTTAGTAACATATTTCAGACAGAAATAAATACACACAAATAAAATATAACTTTTTTTGCTAATTCTTAAATTTTAGAGTAAGCATGATTTGCAATTCAGGTTCCAACCCCTCCCTCCTCCCCTCCACACATATATATATATATATATATATATATATATATATATATGTGTGTGTGTGTGTGTGTGTGTGTGTGTGTGCAGGTTGACCGTAAACAAATGCATAACAAGTATAATATCACGCGAATCCTGCGCTCAACTGGAGACGAAAGAAAATGTTAGTGGCAAAATGTTGATGACATTTTATATACAACCTGTAGCAACATAGCACTGTAGTTTGTCCCCTCTTGAGCTCCCAGGTATCTTGCCTATCTTACTACTAATGTTATGACCTGTGCATGTTATCAAATCCCGAGCAGATGAAATATGATTCTACGTGTACTTGAAGCAACGTACATAAAAAAATACCTGGACTTGTAACGTAAGACAGAACTATCTCCGTGCAGTGCTGCTACATTGTATATATGTAAAATGTACAATTTATCTCAGGAATCACGTGGTGCGATTGTTATACGTATGTTTCTGGATACTCTGCTGTATATATATATATATATATATATATATATATATATATATATATATATATATATATATATATATATATATATATATATATATATATATATATATATATGTATATATATAAAAGACACGGATTAGAACAAACATTTGAAGGATACTTGCAGTGACAGTAAATAATTTAGTCGCGCATAGCTATTGTAGTCAACTAAATTATAAAACTTAAGGACCAGACCGGGGTCGGTCCCCGCATTTTTCGCACGTGGGAATCTTGCCGGTCGATGCCGCTCACCGGCGGGTTTTCTCGGAGATCTCCCGTTTCCCCCGCCTCTCTCATTCCGGTGCTTTATCGTCCCTCGAGGCTCGCAGATGCCTACCGACGCCCCGCACTCGGAGTACGGTACTCTGGTCCTACGGTACGCTCATCATACGATAATATTCACTTATGTTTTTATACACATTACTAGCTGGTTCCTGCAACTTCGTTTGCGGAGTTTTCAATTTAATGTAATAATATTAAAAAAAAAAACTTTAAAAAGTGATAAATGAGGCAAAATGATGTTAACGGCCATTAACTTCCATTTTAGAAATATTTTGAAAAGGACAATTGTACCACAAATTTTTTTATATTCTGTTCTGCCGCTGTACCCCGTTTTGCCCCAACATTCCACGAACTGTAATTTGTTTTGGTAGAAACAATTTTTTTTTCATTAAATTAGAATATATTTCGGCACCCCGTTCTGCCTCTATACCCCATTTTGACCCGCTTCACTCCAAAAATTATCATTAATTATTCTTATTTAGAAAAAAACACGTGGGCACATGCCCAACAACTCAGCAAAATTGTTTTTTTACTAAGTTTTTTGGGTGCCTCGTTCTGTCCCTCTACTTCGTCTTGACTTCCCCCGCCCAATTTTTTTTCCAGAAACTTCATCGCAGTTGGATGACTGGTTAGAACCGCATAGAAGACGAACAAACAATCATTTTTATGACATTAGCTACCAATCCGCCTACGGAATTGTCTGCGCGTATTACTCGTAACAACGAGTAGTAACTTCAGTTCAAGGACCTCTTTGTACGCCAGATAAGTAGCTCGGCTATCAAGTGTTAGGTTAATCAAGCTACAGGTTGAGCTGACTCTGCAGCTGGCTATGTAGCAATAGCTGACATGTGAAGAACTGTCCTTAGTCTATCCTTGCCAGTCTGAACATCTGTCACGGGCCTTATTTATAGTCATAGCAAAATATACCTGGAATATGGGGTATTATTTGGATGGAATAAGTAGTTTACGTGGTATGATGATTGATGTCTCGTTTACATCTAGCGCGATTACTGATGACAGTGCCCTCAATACGTACTGTCCCAAGTTAATTAGAATAAATAATCCATTCACTCATTGGGCACTTAGAGGTATTACAACCATATATAACGGTATAATTGCAGGATGTTAACTTCCCTATAAATTACATTCTCTAATGCTGTACTTACTTTTTTGGATCGTCTACGTTGAGAGATTTACAAAAACTACAGCCCTCCCCCCTCCAACCAGGTATTTGAGAGATATTTTCTCATAATAACAACTGATATAGTTATTTTTCGTATTTACATAAGCATCATTCTGAAGCAAAAAAAAAATCTCAATCTCTAACTGGTTGGGTAGATATCATGCGATGATTGAAAACAAATTTTGCGCTTTTTCACCTTTTTAATGATCGAATGCAATATATTACCATCACGCGTTAAAAATTTGTATAAGTATTCAATTTAGGTAAAAATCATGACGACTACACATTGAGTCAAAGTGTAATCGACGGTTCGTTAAAAATGTTTTTCACTCCTTCACAACTCTGAGTTTGGATTTATAAAAGTTCTCAAATCTGTACACGGCCATTTACGTGTTCATTGACGTAAAACGAAAATCAACTCGATATCTCGACGGGTTCGATTAGCACTCATGGAATTATCTAAAACACATTTAATGTATTTTCACCCCCTCATTGTTTGAATTTCGAGAAAAAAAAACTCAAGACTATTGTATAGGCGTAAAATTTAAGTGGACACCGTGATGATAGCCCGTTTATTTTAAAATATATAGACGATCAATTGAAATCACCTTTCATCCCGTTTCATAACTTTTCACCGCCTTAGGTGTCAAATTTTGAAAACTCAATAAACTAAATTTTAAGTATTTAAGTAAGCACTAATCTTAAGCAAAACTCGCTGCAGTATCTAAAAATTATGTGAGATCGATATATCGATAATGAATCGAAAACATATTTTACTTTTTTTTTTAACGTCTTTGGAGTTGAATTTAGAAAATGTCCCGAAATATATTTTCGGTCTTTACGAGAACATTATTATGAATCAAACAGCATTTCGATATCTCGACTGGTTCGATAATTATGGAAGAATAATTGAAAACTTATTTCACGTCTTTTCGTCCCCTTAAAAAAATTATTTATAACCGTCTTGAAGACCTATGTTATACATTTGTACGCATATCTAATTGAAGTAAAAATTACGACGATAGCAAATTGGGTTTGAGCTATAAGAAAGATTAATAAAAACTCATGTACTATTTGGGAGTCGAATTTCGAAAAATCGAACAATTCTTTTTCGGGTATTCGTATAAGCATCATTTTGAAATAATAACCAACTCTGTATCCCGATATATAGATAGCGATAGTTAATTGAAAACAATTTCAGCTCTTTTCACCCTGTTAAAGACTGAAATTCGGAAAACCCTTAAATTGGCTAATATTAATTGTTATGTTTGAACCGTTGAAGTAAAAGTCACGATGATAGGCCGTCGGGTTCGAGCTATGTGGACGAATCTTATAAAACACACTTCACCCCTTCCCGTCCCCTTGGGGGACGAGTTTCGAGAAATCTCTCCTTAGTGTTCGCGTACGACCTACAGGGAACCCACATAAATTTTTTTCATGTTTCTAGGTCCAGCGGTTTGGACTGCAGTATATGTAAGTCAGTCAGTCAGTGTTGTGTTTCATACATGGCGATATATCCAAAGAGAAACATCCGAACTGTTAGTAAGTATTAAAGTATTAATTATATCAAATTACCAAAATAATATTTACAAAATGTAAAAAAAAATAATGATAATATGACGTAGGCCCTTTATTTCCGAAAAGTAGTCGAAGACAAAACAGAAGATGTCTGTAGAAGGATACAAGAGTGCCACAACACGCAGAGTCTACATATCTATGACACAGGTACAGTACATTGGGCAACAGAAGCGTGTTACTGATATGCAACCCTTCTCGTCACAATCTACCACATCTACGGTGGTGGCTTGGTACTTGTCGTAGAGAACTCACGAACTACAATTATATAGTTTTACTGGGCCACTGGCTTTGAACACATACCTCGCTAGACAGACAATACAACAACGTGTCAGTCACTGGCCGAGACTACACGTCCTGCCGATACATAGGCTCGTTATACAGGATGTTAATGAAAGTATGTTACAAATTTCGCAAATTGATTCATTGTGAAGATTTAGGTAAAGTTATGTAATGCAAGTTTGTTGTTTGCACAAATCTTACGGGAGAAATTCGTGGTTGGAAATTGACCCCGAAAACCAATATTTGGTAACATAAATAAAGTTGGGAGGGAGAAATAATTTATAAATTTCCGGGCGCTGTTAAGTAATAACAAAATATGAAATCTCTGAGTTAAAAAAAAATTTGTTCCAATACAGTATCTTTCACTTTCGTTAAATAATAGGTTTGCTCGAATCCCCTGTGTATCGCGCGTTGCCTACAGCGAGGCACCTAAATTTCTACGACCATTTTCTCGGAAAATGTTCACTTAGTGTTGTTGCGACAAGCACGCCTTTATTGTTCATTGTCGCTTTCTGCTACAAATTATGTCGTGTAAGAGCCAAAAAATGCAATGGTAAAAAATTCTACGCTAGAAGAAGACAACCGTATTATTTATGTGAGATGAAATGATTTAGAATCAAATTTTTTTTGTCACAGATTGTAGATCTTATTAAAACACGCCCAGAAATTTATTGCGTATTCCTTCTACTTTTGTTTATTTTAATAGATATTGGTACTAAATATAAATATTGACTAAGTTAATATAATTCTTTACAATTAATTATTTTCCAAGCTTTGTAACATACTTTCGTTGACATCCTGAATGTTAATAATGCCAGCAACTCCCTAGATAACGGCCCGGATCTCAGCTAAGACAGTCACATTCGCTCCGCCGTTGGTTCGTTAATTTGAAACCAACGTGTCGGTGTGCTCTTGTTTTACGATACACACGAAGAGTCAAGTGAACAGCAGTTCTTGGTCTGGAGCACGGTCGTAGAAGAACAGGTCTGGACACTCGCCTGGATATTTGACCCCCTTGTTGTTTGGCTGTAGTTCACCAAGTTACCGAGAATATTGTGTTTCATTGGCGCTGATGTTACGGCGGTCGGACTAAACTCCGCCCACTTCCTTTCCGCTAAGATAAACAATTTATCAAAACGTATTTTTTATCAATTTATGAAATACTTTCTTCGTTCACAATTTTAAGAAAAGGCTCCAGCAATCTTTATTTACTTTATAAATTTAACAATGGAAAAAAGTGGACGGAGATTTAGTCCGACCGCCCGGAAAACAGCGCCAAAAAGTACGACATTCTCGGTAACTTGACGAACTACAGCCAAACAACAAGGGGGTCAAGCAAAATACATTGTTAGATAGGCGAGTGTCCAGACCTGTTCTTCTACGACCGTGGTCTGGAGACAACACGGAGTTCTGTTGACATATCAGACCTCGGCGGTGGAGATGCCACAATCTGCTGCACTCACTCAGACGGGAAGATAACAGTACATTATATTTGAATTGATAATTATAGAAAATTCTCTTCTGTTCTTAAATATTTCGATTCAAGGAAATTTCGTACATTATCGAAACGAAAATCTTCAACTCCATTCATTGAATAAACTGAAGGACAAAATGGCCACGGTTAAGACGACAACATGGTGTCACGTGGCGTTCAATAAATTGAATTGAACAAATCTGAAAGAAAGTTTCAGCAATATTTGATCGTGTAAAGGGTCTTTAGTGGTGAAGTATTAGCGCATCGTGGAAGGCTCGTATAGCTGGCATTTCAGTCTGCTAAGAAGCCTAGAAGCTTGGTTCACACTCCCACACAGCTGAGAGTCCAGTATTTCCAATGTACACTTTGTTTATCAAGACATCTGTAAATGTCGACAGCTATAAGATCACTAGATTTGTACGTGTTGCAGATGTCTGAGGCCGCGGTGGCCGAATGGAAGCCCGACCGCTTGGCTCAGTGGTTAGCGCTCCTGGCTGCGAGGCAAGGGTCCCGGGTTCGATTCCCGGCCGGGGAGGTGGCATCTACAACCACCTCCTCGGGTTCAGGACTGGGTGTTTGTGTTCGTCTGTGTGCCTAAAGATACCTTGCCATTACAAACCGACAACTACACTGTACACAGCTACTGGGGAAATGCATTGATTAACTTAAAAAGGGGGGGGGGGATGTTTGGTGCAGTGGCGAGGCGTTAGCCTTGCCATTGTACCAAACATTTTTTAGAATTAAAAAAAATGGTTAGATCATTCGCCTCCCATCACGGCGAGCGTTCGATTCACGGTGGGGTCGGTCCCCGGATCTTCGCATGTGGGAATCGTGCCGGACGATGCCGCTGGTCGGCTGGTTTTCTCGGGGATCTTCCGTTTCCTTACCCTCTCATACCGGCGCTATTTTTTACTCACCTCATGTCACCCCTCACCAATGCTAACTCACTCACTCACTCTTACTTGTAGCCTAGATGTCTGATCGTTGGTCAGTTGAAGGTTCGAGTTATTACATTTAACCTTAGATATTCATTCCACTGTAGGTAATATAAACTTTGTCTTTCACTGTGGTACGTATTCACAATGTTAACAGTAATTGCTTAAGCATATGTCAAACAAAGCAGGCCATACCTATACCTCTGTCATAGTACGTTTGTCTACTTGTACACTGCGATACAGAACATTAGGAATACGCTCAACTTATTCTCGTATCCCAGAAAAAATTACTTCTGATTGGTAGAGGCAGTGATTGTTGGTGAAAAGAAATCTGCAACAATTTGTTCCAATGCCTTACGTGCACATATGTTTCTCTGCTTCATGGTCAGTGATTGGAAGTTTATAACTTTCGTCGTCTCGGGGTCCTACCTGTGTATCTCAGACGTGTGGTGTCGTGGTAACATTGTTCTGGTTGGTGCAGTCAAATGAGCCACGCCTCTGCCCTATTATATTCCGCCAATAACCACAAACCAGAGTTGCAGGTATGCACGTAAGGTACTGAAACAAGTTGTTGCACAATTCTTTTCACCAAAAATCACTGGCTCTACTGATTGGATGTTCAGTTTATATATGATCCAGTTCTATAAAAACTGTGGGCGTGTCAAGGAGGTAAGGTAAGGAAAGTGGGGTAGTTAGAAACGGTGACACAACTTGACACAATGACAGGAGCTGGGAGAGGAATAGGCCATGGCCTTTGTTAAGGAGCCATCCCAGCATTCGCCTGGAGCAATTTCAGGGAACAATAGAAAACTGAAACCAGGATGGGGGATCGAACCCGTGTCCTCCCGATTGCGAGTCCAACGTGTGCGTGTCAGTGAGGCTTGACTGTTTAGTTTAGGTAAGTTTCAGTTACTCTAGGTTAGTTTAAAATGCCCGGTTAGGTAAGGAACCTGCTGTAAAAATTGATACGAGGTGTTGCGTGTCCTCTCGCCAGCTCAGTACTGTATACTTCATAGCAGAAGTCTTTATTTAGGCGGTAGTGCGGGCTGCAGGGAAACCCAGACAGGAGGGTGACGAGGCGAATACAGACGTAATGTTTCCTGTTCTCTGGCTGATCGTGACGTGATGGAGGCCACGCAAGTCACGGCTGACCCCGGGTCATCGCGGTCTCGCAGCTTCTTTGTCGCTGAATGAACAGCGGATGACGTCACCGCACAATGAGTATCAATTATGTTTCAGGTAGTTAGGGCCTGTATTACCACCTACGAATAAAACCCTGAATAAAATTTATTCCCTGGATAGCGAATAAGAGCGTATTACGACTCCCGAATAGTGCTATTCGGGTGCCTATTCACTGAATAAACTATTTGGTGCTCAGACGAGCCAATAGCTTCTTATTCGGCGAATAGTTATAAAATGGCGGCCATTTTTTTTTCAACACAGAGACATGTTGAGGTTAGGATTAATGTCAAATCGACATATTTACTAATATTGATTGAAAATAATACTAATTCTGAGGTACGCCCATGGCCAGTATTTACCACTTTTTCTTGAACTCTGGAGGTAGATAATAATATAAAAAGTTATTAATTTTAACATTGTTCATAAATGATCATCTTTCGTCTATAGCCCCCACGAACATCTATCGTATTTGCCGCAGTTTTTTGCAATTTAATTAATTGGATTTGGCAGCACATAAATGTTTATTTGAAATGTACAGCTTCAAAAATTAAATTAAATATTAATATTAATTTAAATATTCTTGAAACAAATGCCTTGAACAATGAACAATGAAAACTGTCTTCCAGTATTTAAACAACTATTTACGCTAATCGAACAGTAGCATAAGTTTTAAGATTTAATACGTAACTTACTTTGTCGAAATACGTCTGCTATCAATGCAAAGTTTCCGACATTTGATATTGAAAATATATTGGTAATAGGATAGAGTATAACTTATATTATTTAAACAGTATATTGCATACACAATTTTATTTAAATATTTTAAAAATTCAAAGTTTTATGTTTGCATTGTATTTCTATACTTTAAAATATATCGTGTTTAGTTTTTTTTATGCGCAATTTAATTTAAAGTATAGTGCTATCTATTGGTGTATTTTAAACTACATTTTTAAAATAATATTATATCGTGTAGTTTTATTGTATATTACAGTCATAATGGTTCGTATTATATCAGTATGAGATGATAATTCACTTAATTCTTATCTTAACATGTAAATCAGCATGACTTGTAACATCGGCAAAGTCAACTTCTTTTCTTTTTAAATAATTTCGCGTCTGCTTAGATTCACCAACCTCACAAAGCTAATTTTTACCGAACGACATGCAGTTATCTAGAATTTAAGTACCAACCTAAGATAAAACAAACCAACCACTACTGAATAAATGCCGAATAACTATTCGGTTGCTATTCAGAGGTTGTAATACACTAGTGTTTAATTATTCCCCGA
>PNEQ01039056.1:0-40470 GCA_003012365.1 Medauroidea extradentata | reverse complement strand
GAATTTTATGTGTCCTGGAATAACACAAGACCTTCGTGAAAGGGTAACAGTCGGTCAGGGGATGCCTTAAGAAACCATACTATCTCTCGCCTGGAGTGATTTTGGAAAACCCTGGAAAACCGAAATTAGGATTTCCGGAGTCAGGGATCGTCCTCACGAATACGGGATGAATCTTTAATTATTGCTGCACTATGCGTGGTAATAATAATAAATGTAGAGTGGACATTCTAAATGATCTAAGGGCCAGAAGACACTGAATTAAGTTAGTTACATCAAAATGAACTATGTACCGGTGGCTATGTTTTGCTGCAAGAGCTAAGGTCCAATAACTGTCTTAATAGTTTTTATGATCGTTGAAAGGTTGCACGTCTCATAAACATGCAGACTCTTGCATTGCTGTTTTCCCCCTTTTACTCGAAAACATTTTTGGCACTTAGATAATTTAGATTTTCCACTCTCCAAATAGTCTCGCTTTGATCTATTGAGGATAATCACTAAAGTACGTAGAAAAACAACAATGGAAAATCCTTAGGGAAATATTTGGGCCGGTCAGCACAGAGGGAAGTGTATGTAAAGAAAATATAATGAGTTTCATCAGCACGTAAAAAAAAAAAAAAAAAAAAATAGAATCTTTGATACAATCAGGCAAAGGCAGATTCTCAGAACAAACATCGATGTAGGCTGACGAAGAGTGTTGCTCACTCACTTCATGTGAAGAACAACTGGCGGGTTGAGGTTAACATAACCTCCAAGAAACTGGCGTCACAGAGGAAACTGTGCAGGGCGGATATACATTCAGAACACTAATCAACAATGTGCAGACCAACGAGAACTGGCAGAACCTTATTACCTCTATGGGCAGAACCTATATTTAAAACTGCAAGTTCAGTAACAAGTTGATGAAATGTTGTGAGAAGAAAGCAATAGTGACTATATGTACGTCCGAGGACAGTAAAATATTTTTTATGTAAAATTACTCAAAATAATCGAAAATTGAGGAAATTTTTCCCACAATTTCTAATTCCCTGTTTTTCAAATAAAATCACCATAAAAGGATGTAAATATTGCTAAAAATAAACAAATAATTAATCTCAGAGTAATAATTCTACTTTCGTCTACTATTTCAGTTCCTTTAACTGTTCGTTCGTCGGTTCAATGGTTTAAAGGTTCAACAATAAATAATAACATATCCAAAAACCTATAATAGTTTATGATAAATTGAAATATACAGTAGTTACACCAAAAAATACTAAAAACTTAAAAAAAAAAAAAAAAAAGTGTAAGTAATATTTTTTTTATTATTTTTAATGAACGGGAATAGTCTCCATTGCTGTACTAGCATTTTAAACTGATTAACAAGATTTGAGTATGTAGTAAATTTTATATGAAATAATGGAAGATTACGTTTACCTGCTCTTTTCAACATGTCTGGAAACTCATTGAATTCATAATAACATTTATCCTTAAAAAAGCAAAACAATCCATTAGTATATCTGAATGCTGCATTTAATCCTGATGGTAAAGTTAGAAATGTACTTGATGTTGTACCATATGTTTGCCGTTGAACGAATATACATCCAAGTACATAAATCAACTTCACTGTAAAATATAAAAGTGTGACCAGAGTATGTGTTTACAGCTGCGTTTATTTTTGGAACATAAGGTAATATCAATTCATAAATATTCTTTGGATAGTTGAATTTCCGTTGTAGACTAGGATAATCAATGAGATATACATCTGTATCGATGAAAATTAAAATTTCCCCTGAAGGTCTCTGATAAATCGATGTAAAACTTTCAAAATTATATGGTAAAAAAGGGAGCAATTTAGTAATAGGTTGAGGGTTACTAACTTTCTTATCTACTTAGTCATAAGTTGAAACATTTTTTTGTAAAAAATATGCATTAATTGATTAGCTATTAAATATGTGTCAACATGTTTAAAATCATTATCTCTTTAGTAGGGATTGATATGCTTGTATTTTTGGGTTGGTTGTGGTAAAGTTGTGGGTAATATATTTTGAATATGTGGCCTACCATTAAGATTTTGTGCCGGTAAAATATCATCAGTTTGTAGAATTGTATTCGATCTGGGGAATAAATAGGATAATATATAACAGACTCGTAAACATTCGAATGATGTATTCCTGAAGCATGTCCGATTACAAGAAATAATACACTAAAAATCTTGTTTTTTTTTTTTAATCAGATTTGTTGAAATTATAATACTAGTCTTCTACAACACAAATATGAATTGGTGAATTGTCTGATTTTGGGGAAAATGCGTGAGCAAATATTCCTCCTTTTCTGTCTAATTTGTTCTGTGTGTATTTTGTTTGTTTAGTATTACTATACGTAGCTTTTGAGTATCATGTTGAAATATATTATTATTATGTTTAGCCCAAGTTTGAAAAGCTGTTTGAGTTAAATTAAGTATTTGTGAATCAACCAATGTATAATGCCATTAATAGTTTTTATTATCCCTTTGGTGAAAGCAGTAGCAAAGAAAACTACATCATGTGAAATGCCAAATCTAGGAATTCTAATGAATACAATTGTTTCGTTATTTATTTCACCAGAAATGTTAATGTTGAGGTATTATTAAAAATGGATAATAGCGTTTGAAACAACAAATGAATTGACACGTCTTATATTTTGTTCTTCTATATTCATGTGTCCAAAATAAATTTAAATATTTTATTATAGTTAATGTTTTATTTTTACTTCTTGTAGAATTTGTTATCATTAATATTGCAATTGAAATAATTTAAATATATATAATGTATATACCATTCTTTATTCCATTTCAATTTGGTAATGTAATGGCCTCGAAGTTTATTTAACAATGGTAACGAATCATTCCCCCTGAGATTTTAATAATTAATACAACGTTTATCTCGAATATGATCTCTTATTGCCTTTTTAGGTATTTATATTCTAAAATTTTAACTACATAGTTACCCTTAAACCAAGATTCATTATTTTGATCACAAAAATTTCTTTATCATCATACAATGTTTTTTATATCGAAGAACCTTTCCATTTTTATTAAATATTAATTTAATCATACTAAAATGTATTTAAATGTTCAGTCAAAATTTTTAGAGCGCTGTGCCTTCCCCCTCTGAAGAAAAAAAACGAAGAATATTTTTATTTACTATAGTATTTCAGAGTCATTAAAGAGGAGTCCTAAAAATTTTTGATAATTTAAAAGAATTTAATTTGATTTTAATTTTTCATGTTTTATTTGTTACGAAATTTCAGCGGATGGTGTCACACTCTCTAATAAATTCAAACAAAATGAAATGAAATTTAGTAAAAATTATAAAATATTAATTTTTTTTCAATTGTATATTGTATTAAAATATTAAGTCATTAATATATATTAAAATATTAATTTATTGCATATTTAAAATTTATTTCTTTTCAGTTAGATCATCTTCATCACTAAATGTCCTTTTTCTAGATTCAATTGGAAATAGTTCATGTTTTTAAACTTCTTTTAAGATTCATACTTTTATGAAATAATTATTTTTTAAATATACAATTTTTATAATTATCAAACGTTATTTCATTTTGACTACTACATTTTATATACCTTTTGCCCTTTTTAAAATATCACATTAAACATTTATAGTATGAATTTTTTATTTTAATTCAGTAATTTTTCTATTAATTTCCTATTTTTTTCATCGTTTATTTTATAAATTACTTTTCTATTTATTAGTTGAATATTGTGTATCTGTTATCTTTTTATTGATCTGAAGTATCGAAATGTTGAATCATTTATTTCACGTAGTAATAAAAACAATTTGTTTTTATGTATTAAATTAATGAGTCAGTCGTGTCAGCATAACATAATTCAATGTTACCTCCATATTGTGGTTTCATAACATTGTAATGGAAATCGTAAATTGTTTTTTGATAAATTTAGTATACTCAAACCTTCATAAATGGGTTCGTTGAAATACATTTTTGTTTTATGCATATGAATTGCAGCTAATGATTCAGCAAATATAGTTCTATCTTTAAAATTTTGTTTCGCAATTAATTTTTTCCCCTTTTTTACATTTGTGCACAAGCTAATATCAACTCTATTTCTAATATTTTCCACTGTTTTACCAAAAACTAATTATTAATTAACTTGTAGATATATTTTTCAAAACTATTTTTGACGTTTGTTCTCATTTGTGTATTTAAATCAATATGTGATTTCATCCAGTCTAATTGCCTAAATGTTAACACTCTTATGCACTTTTTTCAATTTCACACACAGATAAATATTGTTTGAGATTTACGTAGTCTAATACATTTTTCTTTATCATACGAATTAGTTAAAAGTTTGGATTCTGGTGAACCCTTGGATATTCTATTTTCTGACGCTGATGGAAAGCCTTCATACAAATCGTGCAGTTAATTTGGATATTGTAAATCAACTTCTAAAATATATCCGTAATATTTGAATCGTTCTTCAAATTTAATACATATATATGTATAGCAATAATCTACAACATCAAACTTACAATTTACCCATTTAAATTCACCATATGGTAAATATTGACTAATTGCCCAATAGTATAAATGATTAACATCTAAATATTCTAAATATGAAGATTCAATTTAGGGGAGGGGGAAGCCGCGGTGGCCGAGTGGTCAGATCACTCGCCTCCCACCAAGGTGATCCGGGTTAGATTCCCGGCGGCATCGGTCCTCGGACTTTCGCATGTGGGAATCGTGCCGGACGATGCCGCTGGCCGGCGGGTTTTCTCGGGGATCTCCCGTTTCCCCCGCTGCTCCATACTCACCTCATGTAACCCCTCACAAGCGCTGAAGACCTCGATGTTAATTTGTATATAATTTTATCATAATCAGTAAATAATTCCAGTTCTAGTTTTGTATGTTTAACATCGCGTCCCACGCTAATTCTGGGATTGTAAAATGCCATGGTGGATCTAATTTATATGTTTTAATACATACATCTCTAAAATTCTCAGATATATTTTCCAATATTAAAACATCGGTTTTGTTGTATTACATTGTATATTCGTCTAGATTTTTAACATTAATTTTTTTGTAAACGTTTTGTGCAAATTTAGAATCTTCGTACGAAATTTCACATTTATTAAGATTGTTATAACTTGCATTTTTTCGCGGTAATTCAGTTTCATTAAATTTTTCAACGCAGTCCATACAATCGTATGGATAAATATATATATTTTTTAACTAGTTGAAGTTGTTCACCTTCATAATATTTAGATGTTGCTCGAAGTTGTTGTTTAGTTAGATTTTTAGAAAGTGTATCAACACTATAAGCCATTAATATAAATGTATTAATAAATCTTAAAATTACGCCATCAGTTACATGTTTTGTGAAAGAAATGTATCCTTCGTTTGGTACTAAATTAAATTTTATTTTCATTTTCATAAATTCCGAGATCTCTTATAAACAAATGAGTATCATATCCTGATAAATTATGAATATATACTGGAACAAAACTTGGACTTTGATAGTATAAATTACAATCATAATGCGCTGCTTCTCTAAATTTCTCTGTTAAATGATCATGATCTCTTATGAGATTCTAACATATACTCTTCTAACAGATAAGACAAAGTGTAACGCCTAAATATTTATTTTTTTTTCGTCATCAGTTAATGGTATAATCGGAAATGCATTTTTGTATATATTAGCAATAGCATTTGCTTCGTCCATTAAAATTGTCATAAAAACGCTAGAGGATTTTTTTTCCCTTGAAAAGATACTGGAAATTTGTATTAATTATTTTCATATTTTATATAATAACAAAAACTTGTTGGTTCATGTTTTTGATAATTTGTTTGTAAATTAATTCTTAGGATTTGATTCACAAGTATCTATATGTTTTTAAATAAACATTCAAAATATGCATATACAGCGTGTTACTGAACAGCACCGACAAATCCCGGCAGGTAAATCCTTACGAAAAAACAAGCAGAAATTATATTTTGAAATTTTCGCCTGAACTAAATATTAAGGGAGTACTGAGTCTCTAAATATCAAAATTTATAATTATATTTCCCCAAAATATCGGAAAATAAATTACATTAAAAAAACCGTAGTTTCAGCATTGCTTAATGCGGTTGGGACCTTCAGACCAACAGCAAATACAACTTGGCACCTTCTACCCATATGAAAATAATAGGGTGGCTACCTTCTAGTCGCATACAACTTTAATACCGTCAGGATTTTCGAACATTTGACGATGGTATATTGAGAAATGAGACCTGTGTAACTAAAAAGGTCCACTTGTTGTAACTGTCTAGTACATATCGTTTATGCTCAAAAAACACTTGAATATTCGCCCAGATATACAGAGCCTACAGCATAGGCAATTCTGTGAACATCCATTTGATGTGTGCAGCGTTAGACGACGGTGGACATTCACAGTAAACAACAGGTACAATACTGTTAAAGTCGCAGATCAGTTTGTTTCTAACATTCTGCGTACATATCGTAGCAGTTGTGAACGGAAAAGGTAGTTTCCAGGCAGCTGAAACATGCGTAAATGGTATTGTGTTCGTCATGCTGATAGTAAAATTAACACGTATAACTTCGTGAGGTAATACTTGAAAACGAAAATTAATAGTACAATATTTGTGGATCTATTCCACCAAATATACTATGACTGCCGTAAGTTTTAAATTTATCTTTAATTCCTGTTTTATTTTCATTTATTTCATAATTATCCTTTATTGTATCAACTTTTTAAAAATTTGTTCGCCATTTCTGTATGTTTTGTACCCCTTTCGTGATTATTTTGTATGATTGGTTATAAGTAATTCCACAAATTTCACATTTACGAGTTTAGTTTTTGAATTATTTTTAGATAATGGAGAAGCCCCTTTATGTATTCTAACTTTTTAATGACTTTTTATATGCATTTTTTATTTATATTCAATATGGCATTTCGCACATTTTAATACGATATTATGTGCATGTGTTTTAATAATAACATGTTTTTCTTTGCGAAATGTTTACAAGTTTCACATTTAATTTGTTTCTAAGTAGTTTTTTTATTTCCCTTTTTAAAAATATCTTTTTAAAATTAAAATTCGTTCCAAAAATGTTGAATAGAGTAAATTTGCTTGTATACGTTGGTCTCGATATGGTCTTGTGTTCATCATTCATTTTGTGTTCATTTAATATATGAATAATTCTAATTACAAAATAACTCCTTGTGGTTAGATAAGTAGCAAAAATTTTACAATCTTTATCTCGGTCTACAACAGGAAGTTGGGAGATATCTGCATGCTGGTTTAATTTCTTATTGAACTAACGAGTTCTAGGACTGCATGTCCCGAGGCGATTTAACTAGGATAATCGAAAAATAAGTTTGTTAATGTATTACTTTCTTTGTGTATTATTGATATATAATATAATGAATAATGTTGAAATCATAGAAACGCGGTTTGGACAAAAAGCAGTTGTAATTTTGAAAATTTTAAAGTAATGTCACCAGACACATATGTTTGAAAATTCACTGATCAAGTTATACAACATGCAAAGAGTGGATAAATGGGCTTTCTATATGATGGAATGAAAGATTATGGTAATAAACAGGTGCATTCTAGTTCTTTCATTAAAATTTAATTTTTCATGTTCTAACAATTTTTTTTAGATTTTTTTATTGTAACTGTATTACCAATGGTAGAATGTAAAATCATTACTCTGTGATTAATTATTTATGTTTTAACAATACTTTCGTCGTTTTGTGGTTATTTTATTTGAAAATCACTGAATTAGAAATTGTCAAAAAAACATACATTTTCCATAACTCTGAGGATATTATTTTTATTTTTGAGCATGAAAAAGTCTTACTGTGCGTAAACGTTCAGTACACATAGTCGCTACTGAAATCAGCATAGATTAAGTTAATACTGGGTAGTTTTCCTCAAACTGGTGCAAAAAAAAACTCAAAACATTTTTTTTACGGAATGCATAAAAAAATTCTAGACATAGAGCAGTCATGCGCTGCATAATTCTATGTGGGCAATTTGCAAAACAATGTACCGTCCGTTAATAAAAAACATTTTGCTTAATTTTTGCTTACTTTCATAACAAAATTGGCTATACTTAGGTTGCAAAAATCTGGAAAACTACGAGGTTTAACTTCCAAGCGACACGTATAATTTTGTAGTCAGAACAAGTAACTTCAGACAGGTAACCACAATTACTACTTTACCAGGTACCATTAACAGTTAACACTTTTCCTCTTTTCCATACAACAATGTCCTTAAAATTACTATGACAAATTGTTAGCAACGTAGAGAAAATAACTGTGAGAAACAAAGGCTCCAGTGCGGTATTTGCGAGTACGATGTTATGGTTCGCTATTAATCTGTTCCTATTTTACGGTTTGAATGAGAATTCTGGTGTCCCACAACTGACAGTCTATTGTGATCTTTGAACGATTCTTGCAATGGGTTGGTATTATGTATAGAACCGATCTTATGGACATACGCCATTGCTTGCGTCTTGGACGACAACAGATGCGACGTTTCGGAAACTGGGATCTGTTCCCGTCTTCAGGCACACGTGCAGACTGAGGAACTCCAGCAGACTGACTGTGGCATCTGGAAAAAACAGGGGTCTTATATAGGAAAAATGCCTACTTATAGCTCAGCCAATGGCGTATGTCCATGATATCGATTCTATACATGACAGTTTATTATTAGTCTGCAAAATGTTGAACCGCTCAAGTGAACGCAGTCCAGTATTGGTGGCGAGGAGTATACTGTATGGTCCATAAGATGAGACTGGAAGTTTTGGTGATAATATTTTTGCGCCTCTTTGCTTCAGTGTGTCACGTGTTCACCTGCAGTTCTGCTTCATATTAGGTAATAGGACGTTGTTAACTCTCAGCGCGTTACGGTTCTACCTGCTAATAAACATATGTGTGTTGGCACAGCCAAAGACTTCTCTGCGCAAATTCACACAGCCAGTAATCATGAGTATAGATGAGAAAACGTGAAAAATTTCACAAAGCAGTGGATATAAATTATTCGGCAAAACTGCGAATCATCATTATAATAATTAATGCTTTTGTCTTCGATACTTGCACATAATATTTTGGAAGTAGGCTCTCTTACATGATATTTCCACAAACTTTAATTATTATTGAGAGTTAAATGTAATCTGAGTGACCTAAACACACTCTAAGCACTATTTAAACTCTAGGCATTTACGAGATACAAGTAAAACCTAGTAGAAAAATTTCAACTCTTAATCGTTTAGAAAATGTCCTACGAGAAGTTTGTTTGCGTCCAGAAAGTGAATCGAACTAAAAAGCCTGTGCTACATTGTCCGTAAAGTAGCTGTATAGAAATAACCGTAAACACACCGTAAGAAATTGACAGGTTTCTATCCCTGTTACGGTCTTACGGCAGCTAAGTAGCGGTACGGTGTGTTGTAGCATGCATCTCTCAAAAGTGTTTGTTAAAAATTTTACGGTTATTTCTTACAGCGATTCTAGCACGGCCTAGCAAGCACGACATTGACTGCAACCTGACTAACCTATGGTGATCGAGCGTTCTATACATGTCGTCTAGAATACCTACATAACTCAAGCAGGTTACTTTTTATAAACGCCGTTTATACAGTAGCTCAGAAGAAAGAACATCTGTATACAAATATTAAATTAAAGGCAATCATTGAAATATTAGTCAGAGTAAATAACTGGCATGCAGCATTTTAATACAAAAATATAATATTGCGTTTCGTGCATTACGCGAAGCCTTACACCGGTAGATATAGCAGCAGCATGGAAGAACCCAAGTAGTTCCAGAAATCACGGTAGGTAGCAGAACAAAATATTGTAAAGCCTAGCAGGTATTGTTTGCAATTCAGTTCCCATCAATATATATATATATATATATATACATATTACAAATACGTACAATTAGAACATATTCCAAGTTTGAGTTAACGTTCGTAGTTAGTAAAAATATTATTTAAAAAATGTAAACGTTAAGTGTTAACGACCAATCACATAGCAACGAACCATTGCACTCCTATCCAGACATTACTTTACGTTTATTATTTTATATATCCTATTTTCTGATAAGGAACGAAAGAGTAAGTCAGATATTTTATAACAATAAGAATTATTTATTACGCGAGAGGCAAACAATCGAGCAGAATCGTCGGAAAAAAGAATCTGTTCAGCTTTTGGAAGCTTCGTGTAATCGGCTACACGAAAATGGCTTTCAGAGTAAAATCTTACGTGAATAGACTAGTGATTATTTAAATTATTTATGTTAAGTACGGTATCGAAGAATGACTAATATTTTAGTGTGAATCTCACGACACGCATTTCACTTGATATTCTTTCAGGTGAGATCTGAGAACAAGTAGGCAATAAATACAGCCCTGAAATGCTGCAAACCATGAGCTACACGTATTTGTTTGTATTAAACGCATATTCTGTAATACAAGTCACCACCAGATAATATCCACTGCACTACACGCTTAAAGGCTTCAACACAAACGTGTTGTGGCTGCAAGTAGTTTTGTAACTCCTAAAGTAAAATACCGACACCATAAACAACGCAACTGGCCTTGCCTCGACTTGGAAAACTTGACTTCCCGCCAAGCGATTTGCGCCAAGTGACGTCAAGCCAATCACAGATCGTTCTCATCCCTTTTGAAAATTTCTGAATTTCTTACATTTACGGCGACGTTTTTTTACATGTTAGATGTTGTTTTAAGCCTCGGCATCAAGTACACATGTTATTTAACAGTAAATCTAAATGCTGGTACTGTTTTTAGTTAAATACCCGGCTCATGCATGTTATCCATCGCTATCTAAGATTTCTAACACTTTTTCCATTTATGATTTAAAAAAATAATGAATATTAATTATTTGAGTAGGATTAAAAAATAACAAAATACCTGCCCTATTTCATCAGTATCTGTCCTTGCCTTTCCACTTGTGTGTCACACCCATTTTTTTTATCGAAAGGTTGCCTTCACGAGCATTAGATCCCATTTATAGAGGCAGCTCATATTCGTCAATGTGTCACACTTGCAGAGAGAGGAGGAGCTTGAAATAGGATACGTATTTTGAGAAAATACCTGTACCATTACCCATTATCAACTTTACCCTACATGTTATGGCCACTCGCACATGTTGCTACTTTTCCCATTTAAACTAGGTTTACAAAATCGTATATATACTTTGAATTAAAAGGCATCAACCACTAGTGATGACGTGCATAACAACTAAAATTACTTTACAAATTACTTTAGTTATGATTAAAATATTGTTAGGATGATTTCAAATATTTTAATTTTTAGTTACACACAAAAATAAATACATTTTATTCAAGTAGAATCATCTCTGGAAATGTAATACATTAGCTTAGCTCATGGTCAGTTCGTCGAGGAAAGGCTGTACTCCCGCTCCGTCTATCGAACAAGGAAAATTGGCACACAGAGTTATCTTCCAGCTTCTTGCAAAATAGTGAAATAGTTTTGTTAGTTTTCTAGCCGCAATGTCGGCCATCTTGTACACAATATATAATTATAGTTTCATTTCTAATATTGCAGTTATTTCAGCAGAAGCAAATTCAGTTTGATTTTCCTTCTCATATCTTATTTCTCACACAGTATTTTTCACATTATCTGTTTGCATTGCAAAAAATAAAACATTAAGACGTTCATAATAAATAGTTTCACCAAAATGACACTCTTCGTTTAAATGAAGTAATAATACTATAGAGCATCTAAAGCTCAGATAGCAGCAGAGAGTTATATGGGCTTTCGCTCTCTCTCTTTTCAACACGTGGTTTAACTGCCATAAGCACTGTCGTTTTGGCATGCTGTTGCCAAAAATCCACAAATTTCGTATCTAACTTTGGTAATAAAATTTTCGTATACTGTAGTTTAGAGCATCGAAACGCGCATCGGATGATGTATTTGTTTAATAATTTGCACCATTATAAGGGTTTTTAAAAATTCGTAAATAAAAACTTTGTACATACAGTGTTTTCATGCATCATTAAATGTATCGCATCATAACTTAATAATTAGTAGCATAATAATATTTAAAATTGTATGGACTTTATACATCTGGACGCCAACAAAAAAATCAGAAGAATTAAAATTTTCTTTGTTAAATGTATATACATTTTTTCTAACATTATGTGCGTTTCATTACAGAATGAAACATTAAAAAGTAGGTCAGTGAGAAACGTTTTTATTTTTGAGGTTAGATGGGGGATGAAAGCGAGAACATTTTTCATAATGAGCTGAATTTGTTTTCAGAAGTAACACCATTACAATATCTTTGACCGTTCTTGTTTATAGAATGAAATGTGTTACATATTAGGTCGACATAATTCGCCCGCTAAACGAGGGCTCGAAGTTCCGTTTTCTCGACTGGCTGTGAGGTTCTGTTAGGTAAGGACACTAAATAACATAGTCTTCCTTTAGTCAGCAGATTTTTCTTTTTCCCGTGTCTTCAACTGGTCCAGGAGCACCTGTGTCTCGCGACACGTGATTTTCTGTGTTGAGTGACTTACTTCGGAGCAAGCATTTCGTTAAATGCGTGCTGTTTGTAAGCATTTATTTATATATAATGTAACATCCAAAAATACACAATATTGATAGGCTATGAGGGAGGGAGTGAAATATTGGTTGAACATATTCCAGTACTTTTCACATATGTACCATTGACATAAGTAAGGACCGTTCTTGTTTATAGAATGAAATGTGTTGCGTATTAGGTCGACATCCTGAGTTTAACATATAATTTTATATTTCGACTTTAATTTTTGGTTGTTTATTTATTTATTTATTTTTTATTTGTTGTTGAATAATTCCTTATGGAATTTTTCATGTTCTGCTGTTTTGGTTTATGGATGTTTTGACTACAGCCAACTCGGCTTGTTTTCTCTTTTATACGTTTTTCGTGGTTGATTTTCTTAGTATCATTCTAAGATTTCTGGGACGACATATATCTCAATGGCGTATGTCCACAACAGTACAGTTTGTCATTCCCATTGCAAGAAACATTCAATGACATATTCTAAATCTACTTCCAAAATACAACCAATAATTGAATAATTTTTTTTAAATTTATAATTTTTTGTTTATATTAATTAAGAGTAGTCGAGTTTCCAATTTACCCAATTAAACTCAGCATATGATACCTATTGGCTCATTGCAAAACAGTATCATTCGCAATTAAGTATTCTAAATATGAATCTTAAATTTTAAGATAATATATTTTCATATATTTACTATCTGCTTTTGCGTATCTTTTAGAACATTGGGATATTCTATATCTAATACATTTTTCAATCATTATTATTTTGTCGTAATCTGTTCATAATTCTAGTTTAATTTGTGTGCGTTATAACATCACATCCCAGGCTAATCCTGTGGCTGTAAAATACTAAACGGGGTATAATTTGTATGTTTTTAAACATGCATCTCTAAAATTTTCAAATATATAAGCTACTATTAAATACCGGTTTTATTGTATAATTCTGTATATTCACCTAGATTTTGAATATTACATTTTCCCAAACTTTTTGAGCAAATTTAATATCTTCATTGGAAATATCACATGTATTAAGATTGTGATAAAATTCATTTTTGGTGGCAATTAAGTTTCATAAAAATTTTCAGCAGAATTCACACAAACGTATAGATATATCAAAAGCTGAATTTTCTTTTGAAAAAAAAATTGAATTTTCTTGAAATTGTTCTTTAGAAATATTTTTAGCTAATGAATCGAAACTAGAGGTTATAAACTTAAATTAATTAATACATATTAAATTTACTCCTGCTTTTACGTGTCTTGTAAAAGAAATAGATGTTTCTTCAGTGTTTGGAATTAAATCAATTCCATTTTCATTGTCGTATTTTTAAAATCTTTTATAAATAAATGCATATTATATCCAGATAAATTATGTATATATAAAGGTATAAAATTTGGATTTAGATAGTTTAATTTACATTTTGAATGTGCTGCTCCACGATATTTCTCAGTTAGTGATCGTGATCTTTTGCAGAATCGTACCCTATCGGTTCTTGACTTGTCGAAGTCAAATAATCACTACATAAATGTTTTTTTTTTTTACAAATATTACAATTAATTGTAGTTTCATATTCAATTACTTTTTTTTGGCTAAGGGAATCATTGGTACTACATTTTCATATAATTACAAGCATTTTTTTTTGCTTTTTTCTCAAACACATCTAAGAAAACACTAAATACATTTTTTCCTATATAAGATACCTGAGTATCGTACTGATTATTTTCTATAATAACGAAAGCTAATTGGCTCATGTTTTTAATACTGTTTTGTACACGAGCTCTGAGGATTCGGTTCACAAGTATCAATTTTTTGTTAATGAGAAATGAGAATTAAAAATCTGTCTATATAACATACGGAACTTTTAAAGAATGATTTTAAATTTCAGTATTTTTTTTTATCTGGAAGATATACTCGAATAGATTCATGATTTTTACAATCTTTTCTTGTTCATTTAATTTATCTTCACTATAAAAATATTGTAAACACCTATCACAAAAATAAATTTTCTCTAATTTTTTGAAAATTGTGACCCAATAAGTCGTGAAGTATTTTTTATCAAGAATTAGTTATATATATAATCGATGAATATGTTTATTAGTTTTAGTTTTCGTAATTTTAACTCGTATATTTGATAATTTTTATAATACCTATAAAAATAATTGGAATATTAGTTATTTTTACAATAATTTAATTTTATCTAATTGCATTATAAATTCTAAACCTTTAAGCACTTCATCAAATTAATATATATGTGTTAAATAGCTATTAACTCTTTCGGGGGTGGATTGTCATTGGAGGAATTCCTGATACAAATAACCTATAAGAAATATTTTTGACAATTAATATTTTCAATATTTACACTCAAATTATTGTTTTATATTTTTCTGTTAAATTGACATAAGAAGATCTCATTAAAGGGATATATTTATTTATTTATTCTTAAATCTAGATTATATGTTTCGTTAAGAGTGCGTGGTAGATAAATAAACGCTGAAAGCACCAATTGATTTCTACACTTTTTTCGAAGCCAATATGGATAAAATACTCAATGGCAATGCTAGATAATGGTATTTGCCAACTTTATGAGTACATATTTATCCAGAATTATTAATTCGTTACGCGTGATCTCTTGCGCCGCAGATAAATGCACGAGGTTCCGGCGTCAGAGATTGTGCCTCAGAAGTTCGTAACACTGGTAACAATTTTGTTTACAATGTTAGATAAAACTATTGTCTAGGATTGCTATTCTTTAGTTTTTGCAAATTGGCTTCAAGAAACATACAGTCATAGATTAATGCTTTTAGCGTTGAATTATGTATGCCACGCCCTCTAAGTACTCACTGAGATCCTTCTCTTTCAGAATTTTCCAGCTCAGCTAAAATTTATGAAATACCGTCTGCATAGTAATACTCCAAATTAGTTGTTTTTAAAACAATTTTATGTTTAACACCCGACGCAATGAAGAGGGTTGTTATTAGTTTGACGTGTCTGTGTGTGTGTATCTGTGTGTGTCTGTAGCATCGTAGCTCCTAAACGAATGGATCGATTTTGATGCGGTTTTTTTTTTTTAAAGCTGACGTGATCGAGGTGGTTCTTAGCTATAATTTATGAAGATCTGTTCATAGGCGTTTGAAGATCATCAGCTGTTTTCTAGTTGTTAAAGGGATGTGAGCAGCTTCTGCTGGTCTGATCTATTATAAATATAGTCTCCAGTGACTTCAATGGTGTTACAATAACTTCGTCACTTTGACCTGATGCTGCAGCATCATCTGGAATTCGCAGGATTCCCAACTCCTAATCTATTTAGTCTTTTTTTAATTTTTTTTATTTAAGTTAAACTTGTAAGTTTTAAAAGACGTGCCGTGATATTCTTCATCAATAACTGCCCTCCTTTTATATGGAGGGAAAAATTTAAAATTTACTTATTATTTTACTCTAGTTGTTCTTTTATTTATTACCGTTTGTTTTGTATCATTAAGAAATATTGTTGAATCTATATCATCATATTAATATAATAAGTTTTCAATCTACCCTCAATCCCTGTTTCTATTTCGTGTGTTTCATAAGTACTATTTATTACATCAATTTTTTTATTTAGTCGCCACTTCTATATGTATTTTTACACTTTCGTAATATTTTTGTATAACTGATCATAAGTAATTCCACAACTTTCACCATTGGCCATAACCTTTTCGCGTTTAATTCTTGAATTATTTTTTGAATTATTTAAAGTATATTTATTTTTTGAATTTTTTAGCTAAGGGAAAGCCCTCAATGTATTTTTTTGTTTTGTTTATATTCAATATGACACTTTTCGCATTTAACTATTATATTATTTTTATGTTTTTTAGTATTAAAATGTTTTCTTTGCAAGAAGATTCATAATATTTTTCACAAATATTACATCTAATTTTTGTCTTTCGTGGTTTCTTTCCTTTGCAAATATATATATATATATATAAAAATTTAAGTTTTTTTGGAAACCTTTATAATTTTGTCTGAATTTGGTCCTTATTTAGTAGATATAACATTTTAGTGAAAAAAATGAAAATGAATGAGAGTCTCACAGACTGCACTATTCTTTAACTACATATACCAGATTATTTTATTTCGTCTAACCGAGCACCCATAGGGTGCGATTCATCAATAAATATTGCATGTGGTTGCATATTTAAAGAGAGTAAAGAATCGCTACTCTCCTATGTTTTAAATTTTAAAGATGGCCCCTTTCATATTTTATTTTTGTCATTAATTTTTGTAACTAATATTTAGAAAATGGAAGAATCACTTAACATACTAATCAAGGGTTTTAAAAATAATTCCAAGCTTAGAATTGGCAAACCGTATCTGATAAACCAAGCGAAATTAATAGTCACATACCTCGGTCGTAAGGTGTTATTATAAATAAAACAATCAAAGTAATTTTACCAGATAGACATGTTAAAAAATTTACTGATATAGTTTTAGAAGTTGTCAATAGTGGGGATATATATTATATATGAAGACATGAAATATTTTGCCAGTGATAATAAGATGCACTCTATTATATACACAGAGAAATATAAATTATTTTTTGTAGTATATTATTAAAAAAAATTTTTTTTTGCTATTTAATGTTTTCCATTGGAACTTGGCTTATAATAATTTTTACAAATATTAAATCTCTATGTATAAAAGAGAACCCTGACTGATTGAATGACTGGCTGACTGACATATCACAGTGTAACCCAAACCGCTAGACCTAGAAATGTGGAATTTTTTGTGTGGATTCCCTTTAGGTCGTAGGCGAGCACTAAGAAATTCGACCCCCAAGGGAGTGAAAAGGGGTGAAATGTGTTTTTAATTAATCGTCGATGTATCGTGAATCCAGCGGGATATTGTCGTGTTTTTCACGTTCGAAAGACACCAGTAAAGTAGTATAAAATGTGATTCAGGGGTTTTTCTACATTCAGTGTCTTAAGAGATGAAAAGACCTGGAATGTGTTTCAGATAAATCTTCGATATGTATCAAACACATAGAGATATTAAGTTTTTTTTTTCTTCAGGATGATGATTAGGTAAATGGCCGCAAGAAGTTTTTAAGATTTTTCTAAATTCGATCTCTCAGTACTGTACAGGAGAGATGTGTGATTTTAAAGGAATGATCGATTTTGCTATGACTTTTATTTATTTTATTCAAAAATAAAAATAGAAAAACAGGAACAAAAGACAGAAAATGGGGAAAACATATAGATGATTTTTTCAGTATAAAATCTTATTTTATAAATAGAAAACTTTTTTTTCCATGGGTCGTTATTTAATTAATTTAATTTCTCTGTATCATGGGTTGTTATGCAATTATTTATATATGTTTTCATTTTTTAAAAATAAAATATTACGTTACGAACTTATGGGAAGGGGTGAAGATAAATTTTCTATTTATAAAATAGGATTTATTACTGGTAAAAAAAATCTATACTTTTCTTCACCATTTTCTGGCCTTTGTGTTGTCAATTTTTTCTTTTAAGGTTTTTGAATAGAAGAAATAACATTTTCGGTTTCCTAATCCTGAAAATATTGACCCAGAAAAGTAAAAGGTTCTTAAAGAAAGGTCTTTGTCCTAGAACCGACAATCTACATCTTTTGCAATCGGTTGAAAAACCACACGGAACTTGTGCTTCAAAAATATACTACGCCATTAAGCATGGAAGCTCAATTATCTTCGCAGCTGAAACAGTATTGTTACTGCGTCTACCCTAAGTTCGTCAAGCAATCGACTACTTGTAAAAGTTTTTTTGTAAGTCACGCTTTCTTGTAACTGCTGTTAAAATACTTTCCTAAACACACTGCGGTAGGGTTGATGCTACGATAAAAATTATACTTCACGTGAATGTGTGCATGATTTTGAAACTATACGAACACATTTTTACTGGAATTACCTTATTGTAGATTGAACAAAATTCAAAAGAAATTCTATTATACAGCTATGAAGGTTTTAATAGGATGACTTGTAAGAGAGACAATATTCAAATGTGAAATTTAAGACTTTGATTTAGGGATGGCTCATATACACTAAAAAGGATTTTCTTCACAACACAAAATATTTTTCTTCGAGGATATTAAGCTTGTGGTCAGGGGCGTCATTTAAGGGGGCAAATGCCCTCCTGGATTTAGAATTTCAAGTGTTTAAAATACATTTTTTGTATTTTGTTATTTAAATAATGCTAACTTAAGCACATATACTGAAGTTTTATTATAACATTTCCTAATTTATAAATGCTTAAATAATAAAAAAGATGCAGCAAGGTCACTGTCACCGAAAAAAAAATCTTGCCCCCCCCCCTTTCTACGAAAAACCTGAAATGACGCTTGTGGTAAAGAAATCTTCCCTCCGGCAAAGACAATTTTCAAAATATTATGTTTGGTGTTATTACGTTTTTTCTTTAAAATATTTTCTTTGAAAAATTTATAAGTATTTTTCACCGCAGCTAACTACACAATAAAGATATTTACTAAACTACAAATTTATGTTATCATTAATGTAGCTTTAAAACAAGAAACATTTTTTTTACGGCAAATAAATATAATTAACCTGTTTTGTAATCTTTATGAGTATTTGAATATGTATCTTAAAGATCAGTTCGATAATTTAATAGTATTGTGTCAAATGTATGACGAAACAAATAACAATGTAATGGTTGATGAAAGAACTGAAGCCAATTGAACTGAGTTGATCGCCCCGCCCTCTGAGTGGACTTACAGATGTCACACTTATCAGCACGGAGCAGAGTTCTCGTGACACGCTGCGAGGAACCAGCTATCAACCCGCAGTTAAAACCTCGTCACCGAGTGATTGATAAGTTACCCGAGCCGTCACGACACGAGGTGACGTCATTCTTCGTGCCGCGAGGTTATGTTCACGTGTAGTTTTGAACTTCTTTGTGGGTTACGTCAGCGACTGCTGGCTGGCACACGAGGAAGTCTTTGTCCATTCACGAATAACAATGCTTCGGGGATTACCAGTGTAGTCAGCTAGCCGTTGTTTTACTGAAGGCACCGCTGTCCGACTGCTGCTATAGAAGAACTGAAGAGCGTGCACGTATGGCCCACTTGTTGTTAACTGTTGGCAACAAGATATCTGGTTGTGCCATGTATGGCATGTTGGTGGAATGCCGTTGACTACGGTTAGTATGGGACGTTGTTGGTTCGAGTCCTGCTGTGTCGACCCGGATTTCCGCATGTGAGCTTTCTCAGTGATCTCCCGTTACCCCACGCCTTCACTCCGATGCTGTTGCTTACAAACCTCATGTCAACCTTATCAAAGGATAAAATTTGCAATTTTTTTTTGCTTCAAATTCAGTATTTTTTAATACAAAAAAGTCAATGGCGTTTTTTATACAGAATGTTTCAAAATTCCATGTCAATATTCTGGGGAAACAATCCTCACGTGTAGAGGAACAAAATATGTTATGAGACATAGGTTCAAAAACGCTACAGTTGGCAATACATGACGTATGGTTGATAGCGCGCTGGTAGGATCATGTTGCTGTGGGGCATCATTACAGCAGTTCGTAACATGTTAATATGCCATACACTACACCACTAACACACAGACACGTTTTCGACATCGCTGTCGCTGTGTGACGGGCGCGCCCTCCTGTACCTGATCCCGAATGTTTAGGAGACAACTTACATATCTTTATGCCAGGGAAGATGCCACCTCCCTTGCTCAGTCCATACGGCCAGGGCTCACCATAACCGTTCACCATAACCGTTAGACAGGGTAGTTGAATACCACTGACAGAAGGACATATCGCAACGCACCTTCCAATCTCGGCGGTAGGTAGTGAGAACCCACTCACCTAGCAACACAGCACCTCAGGTTAGTGTGGTGATCTACCTTGCTGAGGGCGAGGCTATCCAACCTCTACGAAACCGCTCTGTGGACGAGTCCAGTAAGGCGGACCAGACCAGGACCCAAGGACTCACCCTTTAAGTCTACTCCCAAGCAGGAGTTCTAACACACAAACATGTTTTAGACATCGCTGTCACATATGGCAGATACTGCCCTCCTGTACCTGACCCCTAAGGCTTAACATGTGACAACTTACAGATCATAATACTGGGGGGATGCCACCCACCCCGGCTCAGCCTCATTTGTGGCCAGAGTAACTAAGTAGGAAAAACTGTGACAATTGTTAGGTACTTGCGAAACGATATCGTCGGCCCTTACGGCTTTAAAGACAATTTTCAAAATGCCCCCAATCAGCATGAACACATGGTTCGACATGCCATATCATCGACTGCCGGAGACGTTGATGAATCCCTTGGGGATTTCTGATTACGTCGCATCCCGCTACAACACGATTACGAAGAGTTACCTCGTCTACAGTGATTGCATACACGAGTGCCTTTAAGTGTCCTCACAAATAAAAGTCTAGTGGATTCTGATTAGGGCTCCTGGGTGGCCACGGAATAGGGCCACCTCTACCTATCCAACACTCACCAAACATTGCGCCTAGGCGCCGTCGTGCACGGACATAGAAGTGCGCAGGAGCTCCATCGTGCATGAAGTACATGTTGTGTCGTATGTGTAATGGGACATCTTCCAACAAAACAGGCATGTCGTTCGTTAAGAATGCTTCGTATGTTTCACCGTTGAGTCTTCGTGGCACAAGATAAGGTCTTATTAAACAGTCACCCACGATGTCAGCCCAAACATGGAGCTGTTGTTGGTGGCGTGTTTGCACCATGCTGTGAGGATTTTCCCGCTTGTTGTTTGGCTGTAGTTCGTCAAGTTACCGAGAATGTCGTACTTTTTGGCGCTGTAATCCGGGCGGTCGGACTCAAACTCCGCCCACTTTTTTTCCATTGTTAACATTATAAAGAAAGTAAACATTTCAAGGAGGTATGATTTAAAATTGTTAGCGAAGGAAATATTTCGTAAATTGATAAAAAAAAACATTTTGATAAATTGTTTATCTTAGTAGGAGGGAAGTGGGCGGGGCTTGAGCTCAACCGCCCGGATTAGAGCGCCAAAAATGTATAACATTATCGGTAACTTGGTGAACTGAAGCCAAACAACAAAGGTGTCAAGTTTCCAGGCGAGTGTCCAGACCTGTTCTTCTACGGCCGTGGTATAAACAAGGACTGAATTCGTGTCTAAAGGTGTCTCTGACAAACAATGAACTACATAACATATGACTGTCAAAAAACCAAGAGGCGAATATTTGTTTGATATTTTGTTTGAATTTATTCATCATAATATTTGTTTTGATTTATTTGGCATTTCCTAGTATTTAAACAACATTTAACAGTTTATGTTATTTATACTTGCGTTATGTTAAGTAATAAGTCTTTTGTTCTACCTACCACGTAACTTCTATTGTGTACTGTCCCAACAAACAAGCCATGGCTCATCGGACCTTCTTAAGCAATAAATGAAATGAAAAAAAAAAAAAAATGAAAAAAATTTAGCGAACCCAGGACGATTCTAACCCCTAACATAACAAAAAAAAAAAAAAAAACATTCAATATGGCGACCACTTCGTCTTCGTTCAGTTCAGTCCGCGTGAAACGTTTCAATCAGAATTCTGCACTGCAGTCCACCTCGCTGACTATACTGGATTACTCACTCCACTCTTACTTCAGTCCGGTAGGAACGTGTTTAAAGTAAAATTTAAATCAAGGTTCTTCAGTCCACTCCTAGTTCCGGATTGAGTAGTTACTATAAACGTAGTAAATAGCTGCTTCGCGATAAAGAGAGTAGGCTAGTTTTGAATACCTACGTGTCTATAATCATAATTTAAGAATATTTTTTGTAGTAATTTCAGACGTAAACTTTTTAGTACGGTACAATCCATAAACTTTGACTGTTTATTGGGTAGCTCTTGTTATACTAACGTTAATTTTACTGCAGGTTGGAAAGAAAATGTGTTTTTATGGGAGAGTTTGGCACAGAGAAAATGTCTGCCGTTAGTCACGCTGCTGTTGCAAACGGACCAGAAAAATACGAAACTGTAGTATAATTACATTTAAACAGGTTTGGGAATGGCAGAAGTCATTCAACTTTATTTTAAAATGAAAATAAACCAATTTCGCTTTTAAATATTATCGACTTAATGTAACGTAGCATTTTGGAACACTCTGTGATTGATCAGTTTACGCCTCTTATCAATACCAGCTACGGTTTTCAAAGTGCTATCTTTATCCCGAATAGCTAGAGACATGCAAAATTCGCGTTATAATTTGGTAGCAGACTAAACTTCACTTTTCTATACATAACAGAGCATGATCAGCGATTCAATTGGCCACGAACTTTTATGTGTTGTCATTGACGTGTGTTACATTTTTATAGAGATTGACCTCTCTACCGTGTCAGCATTCTCCGCGGCAAGTCACGACAATATCGGCCAGCGAGAGACGTCTAACAAGGCTGTAGTCATTTGGAGTCTAGTCAGCTGACAGAAAATAACGCGAATTTCGCACGTTTCTACGAATCGCCTATAATTGTTCGGAGCTTGGTTGTCTAGAGGATATTGTTATATTTTCCTCTTCGCTCACCTCGCACAAGGCTCGGTGGCTAGGGAGGAAAATATACGAGGAAAGGAAGAGAGTATAAATAAAATAAGAACTATGTAACAGAGATTTTGAAAGTAAAGAACTAGATCTCAACAGTTACAAGACAAGAAGGGAAGGAAGTAAAACTGGAGTAGATAGGAGCTAAGTTAATGATCGCTCTCAGCCCGAACCAATAGAACTCACCACGCAGCTGCCGATCGACGGTAGTAGAAGGGTCTCGATGTCAGCCGCGCGCCGTGTCCAGGTTCGACCCCCGGACCAGAGGTCTTGTCGTCCTCGCAGTCGGAGCGCGTCTCCTCCAAACCTCCAGCTTGTTGCTACTAACCATACTTCTCGCCCCCTCCAGGTCGTCAGAATCCTCTCCCCTGATAGGTCCTTTTCTAGGCCCAAGGTGGAGCCATCCCTGCTGGCTAAAGATGGTTTTGCAAGGGAGCTGAGGCCTACTTAAGGAGCCCGCCTACCTGCTTTGAAAGTTGTGATGTAGAGGTTCAGGAGAATCGTTTTTTCCCAGTCAATATTAGTCGTGAGATTGTGTGTTTGACTTATAAAATATATTAAAGTACCTCACACTAAGGGTAAATGGTTTCAATTCAGTTTCTTAAGTAATTAGAAAATAGGGCCTTAACATTCCAAATTAGTGCCTTTTCCGGCTTGTGTAATGCCGTTATTTTTTGTTATTTTTACTTAAAACCATTTAACCTTAGTAGATCTATCATTTAGCTTTCGAGCCCGTGACTGTTTGTACCTTGTAACAACTGAACATTGTGAGGAAATCTTGTTCTTGTAATATGTGTCCTGCGCAAATATGCAGCCGGTGTTGTGGAACATTGAAGGATTCGCGAGACCGAGCCGAGAGGACAACAGAGAGAGCGAGAGACAACCTCCTCCACAACAGGGGTTGACCCAATCCCGCTTATGTGGGGGGAAACTCCACGTCCATGAGGTCTAACGGCCGCTAAGGCGCTATGTAGGCGGGCCCCTTAACTTCACGAATCATCACATTCTTGCCCTGCGATCAGTTGCGGCAATCGTCCCGAAGCTTGGTGTAATTGTTTGTAAAACAACCACTGGCCTCATTCCTTCGCCGCCGCCTCTGGTGTTGCGGGATTGCGAAACCGTAGCAATATGTAAGTTGTCAGTTGATAGGCGAACACTACAGGAGAGTTTGAATATCTTACAACCAACCAGCTCGTAGTTGAAACACGTCACTCATGACCTCCAGTACCTCGTCCTTTATCTGCCTACCTGCAGTCATTTGTTGATTACTTTCTCTGCGATACACGTCTCTCGTTGCAAGAAAATAGCTTCGACATTATATTTACACTAATTGTTCACGTGGACAAACATGTGCAGTTTGCGCAGACGTCAAGTTACACCTGGAACTTTGCTGGAATCAACATAAATCGTATCAAACAATATGTTTATTATGGCACCCCTAGTTTACTTGTGTTGCAGTGAAGTGAAGAGATTTTGCACAGCACTCAACACCCAAGTCTTTAGCGCTGGTGAGGGGTGACATGAGGTGAGTATGGAGCAGCGCCGGAATGAAGAGGCGGGGGAAACGAGAGATCCCCGAGAAAACCCACCGACCGGCACGATTCCCACATGCGAAATTCCGGGGACCTACCCCGCCGGGAATCGAACCCGGATCGCCTTAGTGGGATGCGATTGTTGTGTTGAAGGTTGGTATCATGTATGATTAGATTCAACGTACGTTTCGCAGACGAGAGTAATGTAAGTAAAGTTAGGTAAAACATAATATGTAAAATACGTCTGTACTCTCCTGTACGTAAAGGAGCGTAGAGTCTACAATGAGTTTACGACAGTACTATTGATGTAATAATGCAAGAAAAACAGGATTTAAAGTTAAATAAATGCACAAGCAAGAAATGTGATGAGAGTTGCTGTTTCAGACATATTATTTCATATACTACTAGTGTCCAACGATAGAAGCTTAGTTACGGCCGCCATTTTGGAAAATACACCCTGTTTGTCGTTGTTTCCGGTTACGTCGCCATTTTCCCTTAACTTGTTTTGTTTCCTGCCTGCTTATTTAGTTATTAATCTTGTTTCTCTACCGTATTGACTACTCTCTTTGCGAGACCGCGTGAATAATATATTTGTATTGACAGTAGATAAAACTGGCTCTTACTATTGTTTTTTTTTTTTTTCATCGTCTAGTTATTTTGTTTTACTGTCAATTTTCAGCGAACTTGTTACATACAATCACTCGAGATGGTTTATGTACAAGAACAAGGTTCATATTGTCACTGTACAGTCTGTGCGTATGCAGGCAGCAGGAGCCAACGTATAGTCTGGTGAAACAAAGTGGCACATCTACTCACGGGCTAGATGAGAGCAACATATTAATTACACACTTGTTGTCAACTATACTGTTCAACTACGTCTCATTGACTTATGTGCAAACTAATGCCGAATAAACGTGGCCATGTTTCTTGTACAAGGAGCAGAACATCAGATGTATGTGTGTGTATAAACACACATATATAAACATAAGCCCCATATATGTATGTATGTATATATATATATAGACACACACACACACAGAACTTAGATTTACAGTGGTGTAAGTCAGTTAAAATAGTTTTTTCTTAAATTCTTTGCAATTACACGCAATTTGCAGTACATCCTTGCAATACTCAAATGGTACCTAGAAATTCAGTTAAGAGTGAGATATTAGTTACAGGAAATTCGTTTGAAATACGTGTATAATGTGAACAAAAACAACAATACTAAATATTTGAGACTTACATAGCTATGAATCTAAGCCCCTTTTATATATAGTTATAATTACACACACAAACACACACACACACACACACACACACATATATATATATATATATATATATATATATATATATATATATATAGACATACACACACTAGTTAGCATACTGCCAATTTGTAGGATCGCTATACGCCATCAATTTTCTTAAATAATAAATTGTAAAATTTGAATATGTTGAACGTATGTTTGGAAGTTACATTTGAAGCTGTCAAGCTATTTTTTTTCTAAATTGTATTCTGTCTGCTACAAAAAGTAACATAAAGGTTAAAAATTTAAATTCTGGTGGCGGTGTACGAGGTTCTGGCATAGGATAAGACAATATTCCTTAAGTAGCTTCTAACAAATAAATTCGTTTTCTGCAAGCTATTTCGTCCAAAATAATTTGCGCACTCATAGAAAGTGTTCATTTACATTGTGCATGTACAAGAAAGATAGCGAAACAGAACCGTTTTTATTTCGCACTAGCTGCTATGTGTGCCCTTGCGTGCTAGCCACTAATATGCTCGGTGGCCGTTCACATGACTCAGTTTCCGTACAATTGGGAAGATGATAGCGAGTATTAGGCAAATGTAACAAACAGGCATAGTATTGGCCAAGTACCACAGCAGTGTTACAGCAGGCGAGTTGTGCTGAACCTCAAAAATATATTTGTGCTGGAGTTTTAGTGGGACGGTGTGACACAGTATCTGGATTTATAGCTCTTGTTTAGCAGTGAAGGAAGTCTTCTTGTTGTCTCTCAGCCACAGACGTACCCAGGACTTCAGTAAGGGCGGTAAGGGAGGGAGTTGTAGGCTACGTTTACCCCTTCAAGCCCGCCATCGCAACTCGCAATATAAGCAAACATACTGCTACTACCCGCAACTTCGCTAGCGTGGTTTTCAAGTTAAATCCTCTTTAAGGGAAAGTGTTAGACAATTTTCTTGTACTTTCAGTTTTCGAGCCATGTAATTTATTCAAATTATGTTATTAGAATTTTCTCTTCGACTAAGCATGTGATATTCTTGATAAACTGCTTAACATAAATAATAACAGAATATTTCATTAATTTGTTGTGCAAAATCATTGCAAGAGGATTATAGGTTAACTTTCACGAATGATTACAAGTACAATATAAGAATATTATTATGATCTCCAAAATGCATTACAAATATTTCTGTGCCTCAACATTGCCACATTTATCAGAAAATATTTTTAGAAAAATATAATTGCAAGAAATCAATAAATAAAATTTACCATCTATAACTTCACCTTAAACTGTGTAAAATGTAAGTTTAAATACTCGAAATTATCTCAAGTACTTCCTAATTGTATGTATTCATATTTTTTATGTGTTTACAAAAACTAAATATTTTCAAAACATATTGAAAGTTAACAAAAGTGTTCGATAAAAACTTTTCTACACTTCAAAAATCTTGTAAGTAATAATATTAATACTGATAATAATATTAAAAGTGATAAATTAAGTTAATTTTTTCCTATAAAAATGCTGAAACAAAAGAACTTTTGGAAATTTTAAGTCTTGCAAAATTATGTTTAGTGTCATTAAATCAATCAGCATTTCAGTAACATTTTGCAAAATATAATTTATTCACTAATTTTTTAGGCACCCCGTTCTGCCCTCCTGCTAGGTTTGCTCCCACCTACTACCCATATTTATATAAATTTGTTTTGTCAGAAACCTTCGTAGACGCATGCACAACTCTCTATTCTTCTATCATACTCGGATGGTTGGTATAGAAACAGACATACATTCCTTTTTTAAATATGTAGATTGATTGGGTTTATAACAATTATGTCATTCGGCTGGAGACGTTTTCTTTGCAAACACTAATTTTTTACTTTACTCAGAAAAAACATTTGGTACGTAACTCTGTTGGATTAAAAAAACAAAGTTTCGTCTCGTGGTAGTGCCAAGGTAACTGCTGCACCTTCGCTGCGTACGCAGACTTTCTCGAGATAAAACCCTCCAGTGTTGTGTTGTGCTGACGCTGTTCTGAAGCCTGATTGGTCTGACACTGACGTCATGGTCACATACACCAATCAGGCTTCAAACACGTCTAGCACAACACAGCACTGTACAAATGATACCTTTTATCTGTTTACTAAGAATACATTTAAGCTAAAGTCAGGTTTGCCTATGAATATTATTTCAGACCAGTATAGTCTATATTACATGTTTACCCTTGAAGAGTCTTAAGTGCCGGAACTGCGAGTGTGAGTGCACGTGTACCAATTATATAGTTGTAAAAAGTAACATTTGCAAGACGTTTTTGGGATGCTTTATATATTCTTACAAATACGTTTTTTTTTTAAATTATCAGCAAATATCAATCTAACATCGGTCTTGGTGAAAATTAGGTCCACATTCCATTTATCAGTATTGTCACGTTTAGTTAGCTAATTTGGCTAAATTTAAGAAGTATTATACACAATGATTTGGAGCATTTAAAAAATTATTTCCTCTACCTATGGCCGCCCTGGGCAAATAAATTTTGTTGCAGTAAATTCAAAATAATGAATTTTCACTTGAAATGACGCTAATACACTCACATGAAATAAAAATGGTGTAAAAGTTACTCGACGCCGTTCCTCGCTGACGATAACGTCGATAGTTACTGAGCGAGGTGGATCTGTGGTAAAACACTCGCCTCGCAGTCGGGAGGACCCGGGTTCGATACTGGGCGTCAGCCATCTTGATGTCGGTTTCCCAGGGTTTTCCGAAACACTCCGGACGAATTCTGGAATGGTTCCTTGAACAAGCCATGGCCGCGGTGGCCGAGTGGTCAGACCATTCGCCTCCCACCAAAGCGATCCGTGTTCGATTCCCGGTGGGGTCGGTCCCCGGATGTTCGCATGTGGGAATCGTGTCGGACGATGCCGCTGGTCAGCGGGTTTTCTCGGGGATCTCCTGTTTTCCCCGTCCGTTCATTCAGGTACTGCTCCGTGCTCACCTCATGTCACCCCTCACCAGCGCTAAAGACCTTGTTGTTAGGAGCTGACCAAAATCTCTCACTCGCTTTGAAAACGCTGACGGAAATGGGATTGAAACCGATTGGGATCGGATCAGATTGAGTCGGGCGTAAAATGCCTTGGGAACGCGAATGGTACAGACACCTAATCGAAAGTAAACAAAACATATGCAAATGAAAGACTGAACAAAAACTATCGTGCGATCATAAATAACAATAATTATCTTGTATCCGTTTCATTTACTTAAGCTATTTACTTTACGTGGAGGCAAAGAAGAATAAAGATATGGTTGTATGAATTTATTTATTTTACGTCAGCTAACATAAATTTTAATTGTAACAACATTACCACAAGCAAATTTGTCCAGCGAACTATTTCAGATCTCTGTCGGATCCAGAGTTAACATGTAAGCGTATGTCGCATTCAGTCGGAATTAAATACCGAATTAGTTTTCAAAACTATATGGAAACAAGGTAACTGCCTCACTTCTTGGCATCGTGAAGAAATACAGGGGAGTGGTAGTATTGCATCGGCAAGTTTCCGTCCAGGCAGGGCCACTTCCGGTTCTCTGCGGCCAGCACTTCCTTCCTGCGTGGCGCACAGCCGAGTGTATTCACCCATGAACCACTCTGTATGCCACAAACCACACTCTGCAGTCGTACACGTTACTGCACTTCAAAAAAACTTCCCTAAAATTACGGGAAATTTTAACACTCGTCTGTTTCCTCAGACTCCTTAGAATGTACATGATCGCTGTCATTGATGTACGAGAACCTATTTTAAATTAAGTAATTTTATAACACATCTATACATCGGTGTTGTAAATGTACTAAAATTGTTTGCAGTGTACACGCAGCAAGACTCACGCTGTCAGAACTCAAAGTAACTACAGAAACAGAACAATTGAGAAAAAAGGAGTTAAAGATATGTCTCAATCCTATATACATCCATCAATTCCGAATAGGTTTGCAAATATGTTATTACAGTGCAAGCATGTTCTTAAAATTCGTTTTTGGAGGAAAAAAATTGAAATTTTCCTTGGTTACTTAAAATAACTTAAAATAAAGTAAAAAAAACGTGTTTTTCCATTATTGAATAGATACATATACATAAATGGACTCAACGTTACTGCATTGTTGATAGTATTTCTTATAATATAACCATCACATCACACATTAAAAATGCATAATCATTGCAGTATTTATATGAGAAACATGCACTTACTACCTTCTGTCATTGATAAGCTTGGAAAAACTACAAAGACAGTAAGTGTTTTCTCCCTATAACTACTACGTGCAATTTATTTAGTGCATCAATGGTGTGTAAACGATGCAGAATTTCAAGACGAATCCAACGATACCAAAAACTCCATTTTTAATTTTTCTGTAGTTTCTGCCTTCTTCCTGAGCTTGACAGTGTAGCTCTGTTCTGTTGATGGTTCATGTAATCGTTGACTAAGAAGTAGGCATACGTTATTTCATTGGCTGAGGGCAACTAAGAAATCATACAACAAAAATAAGTAATATGATGATCAAAACCAAAAACCAAACTGCGTTGCAACACGTGGTCGTCATGTAAGAGTCGAAGTATTCCCAGCAAGGTGAAGTACTGACATCTCGCTGTGTTCGCCTTCATAAGGGCACGTGTTCGCTTCTCGGCCCGACCATCCTACATGACAGATAAAGTTTTACAATCCCAAAGTTCACAGAAATTAAATTTTTTTTTGGTTAAAAGAGTGCGTGGTAAATAAACGCTGAAAACATCAATTGATTTCTACGCTTTCTTCGAAGCCAATGTGGTTAAAATGCTCAATGACAATCCTAGACAGTGGTATTTCCCTGCTTTATGAGTAAATATTTCTCCAAAATTACTAATTCGTTACGCGTGATCTCTTGCGCCGCAGTTAAATGTACGAGGTTCCGGCGTCAGAGATTGTGCCTCAGATGTTCGTAACACTGGAAACAATTTTGTTTAAAACGTTGGCTAAAACTATTGTCTAGGATTGCTATTGAATAATTCTGGCAAATTGGCTTCAAGAAACCTACAGTTATAGGTTAATGCTTTTAGCGTTGAATTATGCACCACGCCTTCTTAAGAGGATATTCCAGTCTTTCAGGCACAGGTATGATACCCGCATTAGCCCATTATAACTCAAGGCTAATGTTATTATCACAATAGTAATAAGAATATTACACATTTTCGCGTTTTATCAAAGACACGGTCATTCTAATTTCCGCTGCGTTCGCCGAAGTCAAGGATAGATAATAGTTCACAACATATTTTAGAAAACTTATTTTGTATCACGTTGATAATGCAACCGTTTGTCATACTTGATTTTGCATATCGCAGCTCGAATAATAACGGCTGCGTCTTTAACAAAATGTTAATACAATTGTATATATGTAATACTCTTATTGCTATAGCGACATCTGAGTTAATGTGGGTTGCATACAATCGCCTGAATCACTGGTGCGGCCGTATGAGTTCCACTCCTTGCAAACGTCACTGTACGCTGACTAGAGTTTCCAGTCAGAATGTTGTTGCAAACACTATTATTATTACTTTGAATGATTTATGCACGTTATTTTTTCATAATACAGGTGTTCAAAGATTTGCAAAAATTTGGGTACATTCTAAAATTTTTAAAACAAAATGTTTTGTATGCAGTTTCAAAGGTATCATTCTGTAGGTAAAAATACTTTTGTTTTCACTTTAAATTATTTCGTTCGTATTATTTGAATAGTTATTACTTTGAGTAAGTAGCGATAATAGTCAAATGGCTCATTTGACATGCGCTTGTACAAAAGCTATGGAAAAAAAAGGTGGGGGGGGGGCGAAATTGTGGGAAATATATCAAGTATTGTGTAAGAGTTGGTCAGTGTTTGGCGCAATTATAAAATTGCAAAGTCATCGCTGCAGATAAGCCTTGAAGTTGACTTGTTTGAAGGTAGATATAGCATAGCTCGTGTCTTGCCCACAGTTGCACTGTTGCTATTGGTGACTGTGGCGCGCTCCCAGCTGGACGACAACAATGATGACTACGACGAGTTTGTGCCTCACGAGGGTGAGACCTTCGACGAGTTCGACTGGCGCCTATGCAAGGTGAGTGAGAGTGAGGTGGTCCTTACATTCCCCACTTAACTCGCCTCCTCACCTTCTCCTCTTAAAAGACGTACAACTTTCAGCTCATTACTTCATATTTATTGTGGAATTCTGGCCGAGGAGTAAACACCAGTTGGGGTGTAATTTTCACAACGTTAGTAATTTTTGAGATTTTGAAATGTTTGTTGCAATGGGAGTTTACAATTAGAATTTATTGGTTTGTGGACACTCGCCATTGCTCATTTTTGTCAAGGTTGGTCAAAAAAAATTTTCTAAACCAATTTTTGGTTACATATAATTTGTATAATAAGATGCTAAATTCACGATTTTGACGTTTGTGTGTAGCCATTCCATGAAAAACTAAACCACTTTCCCAACTAAAACTTGGATGACAACGAGCTACTGCTCTTCCATGTTTAAAGAGAATTCGCAAAGTAATTAATTGGAAATTTAATTCAATTAAACACACTGAGATTTTACCGAATTTTAAATTGAATTTGACAATTGTAATAAGCCAAAAGGATTTTTCGCGGAGAACTATTAGACATGACTGAATAGCCTTATGACGCAGAAATTTTACTACAAACTTTCATTGATGTAAGTGTTTTTTAATGGCTACACAAAAGCGTAAAAATTGTAACCTCGGTTGCTAATTACAAAAAAAAATAAATAAATAAATAAATAAAAATAAAAACCTTTATTCTCTGAAATATAACTAATACTGTTTATCTATTCACAAGAATTTCATATATATATATATATATATATATATATATATATATATATAAATAAATAAATATGTATATATATATATATATATATATATATATACACACACACATAAGATAATGAGTTGAATGGTGCCCAACTCCCCTAACAACATCTCGGCAAGCAGACTAGTGGCATTGTAGTCGCAGTGAATACAATTGGCTTTTGTTCTATGAAAGTGTTTTAGTTGCAACATGTTACATGTGACAATTGTCCATGTGGCTACCCAATAATAGGCGGCGTTGGCAAAGAGACAGTGTAGCGCTCATGTTGGCAACAAGGTGATCCGGATTTCCGCATCTGAGAATCGTGTCGTTGATTGACAAGGTTTTTTATTCTGGGATCTCCCGTTTGCCCCGCCCCTCATTTCGGCGCTGAACCTCACTCACCTCATGTCATCAATCACACATGTTGGCAACCCTGGGACGAAGGCAGTCGTGCCAACATAAGGAAGGCCCTTGCTACAGTTATACGCAGGCATGATGAGCAGCAACGTTAAATATTAATTTTTGTCGCAGTTTCCTAACCTGACAAAACTGTCCTTTGATTCTTTGTACGGTTTTTTCCCGGCATTTTAAACTGACATAGTGTATTCTAAAATAACTTTCATTGTGGAAGGGGAGAGGAGAGGGGAAGACCAGCACATAACGGCATGCCCGTAGTAAGGTTAATTATACGACATCTTATAAAGAAAATGTGTTTTTTTATTGGAGAGTTTGGTACAGGGAAGATTTCTGCCGCTAGTTTCGCTGCTGTCGCAAAGGAAACAGAACATTACGAAACTGTATTACAGTTAAATTTAAATAAGCTTGCAAATGACATACGTCAATTAACTTAATATTAAAGTGATAATAAACCAATTTCGCCTGTTAAATTATCAACTTTATGTAACTTAAAATTCAGGAAAGCTCTGTGATTGACTAGTTTGAACCCATTACCGATACCAGCGGCCAAGCAGCAGAAATTTTCCCTGTGACAAACTTTGAACATTGATCTTTCTAACCTGTAGTAGAATTAACCTTACCTATAGTATAGCCTTTATTTAATCGCAAATAAACACAAATAATGCCCAGTATAAATATAAAGCACCGACTGGCCCGGAGATATGCCTCATTACCTGCCGAACCCATGTATATGCCACACCTGACTTTTCTGTTCATCTTGGTGCCCACGTTGTTTATGTGATTTTAGCCTGTGTGGTTTTTCAATAATCTGAAAACTGTGAGCAAATAAGTATTCTTATCCTCAAAAACGCTTGAAAACATTACATCATAATATTTTCCCCACATTTTTACTCTTCTAGCAATAATTTACATGTCTCAACGGAGAGATTACTTTTATCCGAAAGCTATACCTAGCGCGAGAGGTACTCAGCGCATAACAATTAAATTTAACATGCAAATACCTATGCTTGTTCTTGCAAGTTTTCACTCATGTTTGTAAATTTGCCACACGTGCGTATAGGAGAGCTAAGATAGTAGGTTTGGTAGAATAGTTTCCCAGACATCCATGGTAGTACTCCTAAACTTGTTTATAAAACAGTCAAATGTATATTGAAGTTACCAGAGGGCAGAAGTATGGTAACTGTCCAATACTACGCTTAGGTTAAATACTTCCTAAACATTTTAGGAAGTTTTTTACAGTGTACTGAGGAAGGCAGGTGTAATGTCAATAGTGAACTGGGGAGGATTGTAAAACTAGTGGTTGCTGTGTTTGTGTATAGTATGTCAACTGTTAATTTATTCAAGGTCTTCCCCTAACTGCCTTGCTTGCAGCTGTTGAGTTTACGGCTTAGAGTAAATATAAACTCTCAATATAGTCTTTCAAAAACAAGTGTCTTACTTAACATTTCTCAGTAAATATTCCTAGTAAAAACATAAAAATTTTTAAACATACATTTTTAAACCACCTATTTTGGTTGTTAGTAATATTAATACATCTTTGGTAAAGTTTCTCATATGAGAGTATTTCGCCCACGAGCACGTGGAGTGGACAGTTCCAGTGAATTAGGCGCTGGACTGCTCACTGCTTAGTTGCCAGAATGTGTTGAGAGCATGTGTGTTGTGGCTTGCAGGAGATCTCAGACCTGGTACCTGGCAACATGGCGGTGTCACCTATAGGCGTGAAGATAGTTCTCGCCATGCTGTACGAGGGAGCTGTCAACCAGACTGCTGTACAGCTGAGAGATACCCTGCACCTTCCTGCTAGACGTTCTGACTCTCGTGCCAAGTTCGGCAAAGTTCTGCGCTCTCTCCAGGTACCTTCAGTCATCACTACATACGTTTTGATAAAAACAGTTGTGGTGGCATGTTACCTGAACCGATGCCTCCCATGACGCTAGCCTATGTGGCCCTCTTCTCGAAGAATCATTACGCATATTACACAGGATTATTATCAAAGTAAAAGAAAAGCCTTAACTTTAAAAATACATATGATCAAAATCAATCAACTAACAGTCTTAGACATTCAAATTAACTAAAAGCCCTAAAGCTTGTTTAACTTATCTTCATAAATGTTCACTCTAACTACCACGAGAGGCCAGAACGACATTCACTCAGTACTCAAAACTCGTTCAACACCCTTCTCAGCATGTTTGGTGTTTCAGTCTTGTCCGACTGTTGTAATTATAGTTATAATATATTTCATTCAACAATTGTTAAACACTTGATAATACACGTACGTATTACAAGTGTATGACCCGAGCTTCCTGGGTCCAGTAATGAAGAACCTGGTCACCAACACCCCGAACAATCCAACATTACGTCAACGTCTCATTCATGTGTCAATTGAACAGCTAAGTTTCAGTGGGGCTGGCTCACCATCCTGCTGGTAAATGAAGTCCCCGTTGTAACTAAGGAAACATCCAATCTGTTAGGAAGCCTGGTAAGGAATTACAGAAACAGTCGGCTCGTGAAGCCATTCAAATCATATAACACAGAGCAAGCTGGTCAAGAGGTAGAACATTCTGTATCAAGTGGAAGTCGTTTATGGTGTTCCTAATAGACACGTTGAACCTTTATGTAGGTAGACCAAACAAACTTTAAGTTTACACGGTCCATTTGAGTGTTGTACAAAGGTTTTGCTTGTTTGATTTCGATTTGATGCTCAAATTTTATACTCATACTGATGTGTTATTCATACAAGGAGTCGTTTGGAATTTTTTTCTGATCATTTTGCTACTATTACATAGGTTTGACTCCAGTAGTTGGAATCTAGTGAGATGAGGGAGAAAGAGACTGTGATGATTATGATGCAGGCGGTGAGGCAAGAGTACGTCATGGACATCGGCTCCAAGTTGTACGTAAGGAAGAAGCTGTGGCCTAAGTCTGCCTTCCGCATGATCCTCAAGGTCTTCTACAACACGGAGATCCAGAAGACGGACTTCGACGAGCCGCAGCAGGCCGTGGATACGATCAACAGTTGGGTGCGGGACATGACACACGGCAACATACACGAGCTGGTGACCACAGGTGAGTCTTAAAAGTCTGTCCTCACACCTGGCACGAGTGGCCTCCACTGAAGCGATACTCCGCTTGCATTCCATTCTTATTTCTGTGTATCTGAACATTGAGAGAAATGCCCTCAATCATGCGTTCTTATCATTTGGAGGGAATGAAAATGGCGAAGTCGTACGGGCTAGACTGCCCAGTGTAACACTGCATTCATATGCGGATCATATCATAAATTGAAGCGCAGTGTATGAGATTGTTAGGAGTGTGTATTTTCTTTGTTGTTTTTTTACCGGTTTTTTCTCGATTCTGTAATACTAGTGTTGCGGGGAAAATTCACTGTGAATGAGTTAGACAGGATATGAGTACAGCTAGGGAGTGCTGCAGCATTGCGCTGTCATGGACCTAATGTCTGTTGCCACCATTACAGCGGAGAGCAAGATCGATCAGGGATGGTCTCATAGAGTGATGTGAGAAATGCTGGGTGAAGAGCAGGAGGAGGTGTGGTTGCTTACAGACGAAGTGACACCAGACACAATGCTTCTACTGCTGAACGCCATCTACTTCAAGGGGCTGTGGCGTAAGCCATTCCCTCCCAACGAGACAAGGTCGGGGCAGTTCCATCTAGGCCCAGGCCGCACTATGACTACCGACTACATGACCATCGACAGTAGCTTTTACTACTCAGAGTCCGTGCAGTTCGCCTCCAAGATCCTCCGTCTGCCATATATGGTGAGTAGTACCATGTGTTTGTGGCCTTCATAATATATTTTACAAGGGGATGAGATTAGGCCAAATGGGGTGAGATTATGACAACCTAGTTTTATGTGTCTACGTCTTCAGGTACTAAAATAAGCGCAGGCGTATGTATGTACAAAGTCCTATAGAATAAATTAAAACTTTTAGTTTATGCCAGAAAGAACAGAAGAATAAAAAAGTATGTGTGTGTGTGTATATATATGTGTGTGTGTGTTATCGCAAACTCGCCTCACTTGGCATAATTTCGTTCCGTTGTACGATATTCCTTTCAGTTGACACAGCATTCATGCAGGAGTTGGGTTCTCCTTGAGCGATGTTGACTCATACAGTAACATTAGTGTGTTATCTTGCCTATGTTTGCTGGCGTGACGTGACGCCTATCCTTCGGCACAATTATTTCTTTTGCAGAGGGAGCAGAAACCAATTATTATTTGCAGATTCTTCACGCAGCATTTATAAATGTGTGTACTAAACATCATTTTTTGACCTCAGTACTGAAGTGTTGTCATACAGCTTGTACAAAAAATAGTGATGGAAATTACTCTTCAGCTGTGCTGTATGCGTGATGTTACTTGGGCTCTTTTCTAAACAAATGTTAGGCCTACCTTAGCCAAAGGAATATTTCACATACAGAACCTATCTCAGTCCGTTTTCTTGTGACCACAAGCATAGTTTCACTGCAATAAAATCTACTTAAATTCCAGAATACTTTTCCAAGTGCCCAGAAAGGATGTAAAAGTTTTCTACGGTATGCATACCTAATGTGTTTTCTCCAAAACACCAAAAATCCTGTTGCGTGGTTGTGTTGCAAGGTAAGTTGTTCTTTGTGACTCTGTACAAATTCATGAGTTGACTATCGGTAGAGGCGAAGCACGAATGTGATGCCACTTATAATGGGAAACTCTGGAATTTGTACAAACGTGGCAAAATACAGCTTACCTCGCAACACATTCATGCCACGCTACTGCAAAAATCCATTCTATAAAATTATATCAAATTTATCTTCAACCATTGCATAATATACCTCTGTTTTTTATTTATAACATACAACTTGCCCAAATGAATCTGATTGCAATTTCCATTTTTCTCTGCAAAATGTCAATGTAACAAATGTTGCTATCCAAAACAATTATCATAAAATTAGATTAAACCTGTTTCCAGTTGTTAAACAAGTAGAATGTTCAGTGTATAAACTAGCCCATAAAATATGTCAGGGCAAGAAGTACTCAATGTTCCTGGTGCTGCCGGATGACAAGGACGGGTTGGACAAAGTCATCAGCAAAGTGACTCCCTCTCTAATCCGCATGCACATGAAGACCATGACTGCAGAGAATGTCAACGTCAAGCTTCCCAAATTCAAGTTCGAGTACACTGCACACCTCAAGGACATTCTCATGAAGGTAAGCCCTGGACTAACTTATGCTGCTGAATCCTGGTTTGAGCACTTGCATTATGCTGCTGAATCCTGGTTTGAGCACTTGCATTATGCTGCTGAATCCTGGTTTGAGCACTTGCGTTATGCTGCTGAAGATATAAATTTTATTTTTACAATATATTTTTAGTTTATTAGTAAGCTAATGTTCATGACTTAAATATTTAACAATGCTTTACTGAATGCTCGAAATATAACCAGATAAGTGTCATTGAAGCTGCAATGCGCAAACAAAAGGAAAATAATAGATCCTTTCAGCTCGCCTTAAAATCGCACCCTAGTAAATAATGAACAGCTGAGTTTCAGTTTGATCTTTCTGTTTAAAACTATAGTATTTAAATGTAGGTTTATCTGTACATGTTTGTTTTTGATTTCTGAGGATCAAGAATAATTTCACATATTCTTAGATAATTTTTTGCTCATTTTTACTGTATTTAAATGTATATACAGGAATCAGTGCTACATGGAGTGATTCGTTCATTGAACATTATAAGCCTGTTATTATGTTCCCACTTTTAACATTTTCATTATTATAAAGCAACCTTCATTTGGTTTTGTAAGGCTTTTCCCATTTATAGTTTTTTTAATCATTTAGATTGTTTTCCTTAATGAATGCCTTAATTTTTATGTAAGTTGTTGTTTGAGACCATGCATTCAAACAGGCAGTAGGAAGCAAGAATATATTGCATCACTGATCAATGCTGAACATGCATGCTAGAACATGTTAAGGCTGTGTGCAATGCTGAATGTTTGCTTGGATTGTTCAGTGGAACCTGACATGGCTTCCATAGCGTGGTTGATCCTGTGGACTGCTGGCTGATTTCATGGAAGCTTTAATAACGTCGTGTGCCATTGTTTCTGTAGTGAAGATATTTGTTATTTATGGCAATTTTCTTTTGAAAATTTAGTGAAAAAATATTTGTACAATAATAAATGCATCATTTTAAATTAATTATTAACTAACATAACATGTTATCTTTTCACGTTTCCTTAAGTAAAATTAATTCTTATTAACTTCCCTTGGTAGTTGTCTTACGATGATTACATAATATCCAGTATTTAGAAGCACCTAAATGTTCAAAAATGTCCTCATACATAACTACATTGCAAGGAGTGAGTGAAAAATTTTGGTCAGCGATCAACGTCGAGGTCTTTAGCGATGGTGAGGGGTGACATGAGGTTAGTATGGAGCGGCGCCGGAATGAGGAGACGGGGGAAAACGGGAGATCCCCGAGAAAACCCGCCGACCAGCGGCATCGTCCGGGACGATTTCCGCATGCGAAAATCCTGGGACCAACCCAGCTGGGATCGCCTTGGTGGGAGGCGAATGGTTTGACAATTCGGCCACCGCGGCCCCTTAGTTACATTGCAAAAAGTATCGTGTAGTAGATTATTCCAGAGCAGGGGCGTCTTTGGGTCCTCCTCCGTGGATTTAGAATTTTAAGTGTATAAATATATTTTTTGTATTTTTTAATTTAAATAATGCTAACTTAAGCACATAAAACTGAAGTTTTTTAATAAGTATCTAATTTATACATGCTTAATTAATAAAAAAGATGCAACAAGGTCACTGTTGCGGGAAAACAAAATCTTGCCCACCCCCTAGAAAAACCTGAAATGACGCCCATGTTCCAGAGAAATCTCCATAGATACCTGCTTGAAGGATCGCCTAGAAGGTATCATGGAAGCTTCCAACAGATATTGTAGAGGACATACAGCGTCTAGTGTATGTGAGAGAGTATGCAGAGTGATGATAGATGGCTCTGGCTGTGTGCAGATGGGCATACAGAGATTGTAGAGGACATACAGCGTCTAGTGTATGTGAGAGAGTACGCAGAGTGTGATAGATGGCTCTGGCTGTGTACAGATGGGCATACAGAGATTGTAGAGGACATACAGCGTCTAGTGTATGTGAGAGAGTATGCAGAGTGATGATAGATGGCTCTGGCTGTGTGCAGATGGGCATACAGATATTGTAGAGGACATACAGCATCTAGTGTATGTGAGAGAGTATGCAGAGTGATGATAGATGG